>WSFP011439221.1:0-20776 GCA_009831015.1 Picea engelmannii
AGAGAGAGAGAGAGAGAGAGAGAGAGATTTAATAACGCATTATGTGTGTGTGTGTGTAATATCATGTTTCCTTTGATGTACCAATTTTAGGGGGTCACTTTTCCAAGTGTTCTTGTTTCCTAGTTTCATGCAACTTAGCTTGTGACATAACTCATCTTGCCATCTCACTTTGCAAATTGTCCATTGAGATGAGAAATCCCTTCATGCACCTAAAATTTTCTTTGAGACACATCTTTCATTTCTCTTTATTTGTGATTAAGTATTTACCATATAAATGTGCACAAGAACTTGCAATCATGTGGGAATCCTCCCAACTTGATTAATGATATGGATTTTTAAGAGTATGCACAAAAACCACACCATGTACCCAAGGTCATAGAACTTGAATTAACAATTGCACATTCCTAATGTAACAATAAAACTCATGTAACATATGTCATGGGCATCACATATCACATAGATCATGTCGTAAAAATATTTGGATTAGAAAATAGCTTGAATTACAATAATTGAGCAAATTTATGCAACATAAGGAATTTAAACCAAATTTGAAAATTTATAATCAATGTATAATGAAATAAACAACTCAATTAATTGATGATAATTAATTCATTTTTTGATTTATTTATTGTCTGCTAATATTACAAGTACTTTTAAAGAATGCGGAGAGGAAAAGCGAAAGTGATAATAGATGTTTTGTTGTGAGGTTAGTGGTGTCAAATCATTCTAATATCAATCGAAATCAATTGCACCATGTGCCCCATTAGATTATGACACCAAAAAAAATATGATGTCATGCATTTGGATACACATTTCATTTTATGTGTGAGTAGCAAATGCATGACCAAGACATGCAATGCACGTTATGCAATACATCACTCTACTTTAAATTTTCACAAATGATTTTTGTTGCTAAATTACATCTTTGGTTATCACAAGGGATTGTTGTTGCTAAACTATATCTCTAATTATCATAGGGGATTTGTGTTGCTAAACTACATATTTGATATCCACACAAGGTTGTATCACACATGTTCATCTCATATAGTAGTTTGTGATTGGTTGTGCATCCATGCAACGAAATTCTACCTCTCTTTCCTACACAATCATTTATGTTGTAGCATCAATACACATTACTCCTTTGGGATCACTAGGATTGAATTCCCTTATTGAGTTGAACTTTGACCAATCCCACATCTCGCAATACTTACCTTAGATCAACCACATCGCCATTAAGGTTGGCCCTACTTGAAGAGTTAATTTTGCTTATAGCTCGAGGTACCTATCATGTCTAAAACAATTTGGTTATTTTTATTGGCGTTTAGTTTGTCATATTAAAGAGATTTTACATGGCCTACTAACTATCGAGTCTAGACCAAATGGATTATTTTCCTTGGAATTGTGTTAGTTTCATTAAAGAGATATCCACATTGCCTACTAGCCACTTCTTCATACAAATGTTACTAGTCCAATTCCATACCAACATTCAACACTCTCATTATCAATCTATGAAAGTATGTGCTTTTGTTAATATGGTTCATCTCCATAATCTTTAGTTTAATATTTGTTTTATACATCTCAAATAATTCATTAATTCTAGTATTTTAACAACTATAATAAATGTATCACTGTAACATATATAAGAAAGTTTTCAATCACTCAAATCTTAAAAATAAAAAATATAATATAAAATAAAATAAAATAAAAAATCATTTTATTTTTACATTTAAATTAAGTGGAAATATCAGTTAGTAATACAAAACAACCATGCCATCAATCTAGGAATAAAGAATAAAAATACCCATGCCATCAATATATGGATAAAGAATAAAAATATTTAAGTTAAAATCTCCCCATCCACACAGTGGGGGTGGTCCATAATCTTGACTACAATCATAAAGCGGTGGGTCAAGCCAATACAATAATTATGTTTCTTAATTACTTAAGATCTACAATTTTACAACTTTATAAGTAATGAATTAGTTAGTATAATAAACCTTTTTATAGTTGATGTATACATCTCTTAATGTGAAAATGCTTTCACATTACATTCAACGCCGCTATTTTTGAATAGAAATTGTTATCATGGTGTGTTTATAAGGCCTTTGACTCTTGCACGTGAATAATACAAGTGGGAAAAGTGCACCCAGTAACACAAAATCTTTGACCAGCTTTAGCCAAAATTCATTAATAACTCCAAAACAAAATATCTAAAAAAAGATTTTTCCATACTAACAATTTTTCCACCTTGAGTCTAAGGAGGATGACAATGAAACTATACATTTGGCAAACTTTGCTTCATCAACAAATAAAGAATTTGAGACTGAAACAAGCATAAACTTTATTATTGAACTGTCACAATAGGAAGCCATCATGGTCATCATAGAAAAGTAAATAATTCAAAACCCAAAGCTAAATTTAAAGAATCAAGCAAAACTTACATGACTCCAACCCTTCACTATTTGTGGAAACTCAAGTTGCACCATCCAATAAAAACATGTATTTACATTCTTATTTTGTTCCAACCCTCCACCATTTGTGCAAACTCAGGTAGCACCATCACCACCAATGAAAACATGTATTTCCATAAAGTTGAATTTAAAGAATCAAGCAAAACTGTATGTTGGATCAGGTTGTCATTGATACCAAAGGTTTAATTAATTGATGTCAAATGATTGATGTCAAGTAATTGATTGATGTCAAGTGATTGATTGATGTCAAATGTAATAAGTATGGTCCTAGATGAAGATGGATCAATGAGTTGTCATTGATACATGATGCATAGATGAAGATGGACCGATGTGGTTTCATTGGTATATGATGCATTGTTTAATTTATGTAAAGATGAATCATTATTGTCTCATCATTGTTGATGAGGAGTACAAATGGATGAACTCCAAAGTGGTCCCCTTATGGTGAAAGCCCTCACGGGAAGACGTTTTGCGGTTGAGTTATCCTTGAATTATGGTTGGAGAACCCATGCTTGAATGTGGCATAATGAGATGAGGATTAGTGAATTTGTTAGTGAAACTATCCTAGATGGATAGTGTTTGTCATACCATTTTCAGTGGTATGTGGAATGTCACATAACTCCTCATGGTTTGAGAGTTATGGCCTTACGAAGTTGGAGGACCCTCATATGTGAGCTTGAAGCCCCAAAAGGTCAAATAAGTCAAAGAGATTGCAAAGAAGAAATTATTATTTAAATGGTAAATAAAAGTGACAAAGTCAAGAAGGATTATTTAAATAATAAAGTAAGGTGACAAAGTCAAGGAGGAATATTTAAATTGGAGAACTTTCTAATTATGGAAAGTGGTTAACCCTAAAAATGAGGAAAATGGGTTAAGTGACCTAGAAATGGGTTAAGTGACCTAGAAGATGCTTCTAAGGAAGCTACTTGGAGAGTATAAATAAGAGGCAAGGGTCTCTTGTGAAAGTGCATCTTGTGTAAATCTCTTATGTATCTCTTGAGCATGTATTGAAGATCTATTCTGAGAGAGAGGAGATCTGGAGGATCTCATGGACACATCAAAGTTTCGGTAAGTCTTAGATCATGACAGAAAAAGTCTCGAAAGTTGAGAAACCCTAGATTCTAAGGTATACGTGGGCTGCAGTGAGCCAGGTTGCGTACATACGTGGGCTGAATGAGGACAAGGCGCGTACAGTGGATGAAGTCATGAAGACTTGTGGTTGAGTTGATGACAGGCTCTTGAAGACTGAAGAAGGTTCCAGATCTGCATTCTATGGGCTCAGATCTGGCATAGAAATTCTGGTATGGTTACATTGTTGTCTTGATGGATACTTTTGCTTGTTGTGTAGTGAATGCTTAAGGCATTCTTGGTATGGTTGTTGTGATGTGGTTTATGTTGGTTGATGGAGTGAGAAACACTCTTATGATTCAGTACTGATATGATTTCTATAGTATATTGGTTGCTTATACATGATGAGTAGCATTCATATTGTATTGTTGAGAAGCATGAGTAAGTTGTTGGAGAGATTGGATCTGTTGTGATTGGTTATGGGTCAGATTGGACAGTGAGAGACAGAAGAGAATGTGATTGAAGGTTGCAGAGGATCTGAGTGTGTGATGAAAATAAAACTCTAATTGCCCAGAAGTGATACGCAGGTTGTAGTATAGACTGGCCACGTACATACGTGAGTTGTAATACTGATAGGCCGCGCACATGTGTGTTTCACTATCGACAGGTCGCGTACCTGTTGACATATTGATATCTGTTGAGGATTGTTGCCTCATCTCAGTTGGTGCTGAGGGTGTAAGCTGAGTCTTTCATTATAGAGTTGTTGCTCTTGTAGAGTTGTACTCTATTCAGTTGTTGTTGATAAACCCAAGGATTGTAGTCAATAATAAAAACAAAATTGTACATACATCTTGTGTTCCTTGTGGTGATGATTTATTGATGATATGTTGTTGATATATGTTGTTGATGTATGTTCACATTTAACTGGTTATAAATGACAACAACAAGTAATGAGTAAATGATGATTGATAACCAATGAGTTTTGTGAAAGGGAAGTTTTGGAAAAAAGAGCCCTACACTGTTCACCCTCCCCTCTCAGTTTAGTCAGTGTGTTCAACAATTGATATCAAAGCAGGCCTTCACTATAAGCCTTAACAAGCTTGGAGGAGATCTATGGACACACAAATGGATGATGAAGTTCCAATCCTTGATGAGAAAAACTATTCTACTTGGAAAATAGAAATGAGAGTGCATTTGAAAGAGATGGGAGCAGGTATTTGGAAGGCAGCCATTGATGGATCAGTTTCCTTAAAGAACAAGTCAAAGTTTGCAGCTCAAAGGGAAGGAAAGAAGAATGATGCATTGGCTCTCAAGACCATTCTTAGTGGACTCTCAAGCCCTATCAAAGAGAGCATAGTACAATGCACTTCTGCCAAGGATCTATGGTTAAATATAGAGGAGACATATCAAATCAAGAAGGAAGATATTGAAGACAACTCCATCAATATCAATGAAGGTAAAGAATCTCCAAAAACTCTTGATTGCATTATTTCTAAATGTGATGATGTTGGCAGAAAGGAAGATCTTGAAGACAAAGAATCATGTGATGATGTTGGCAAAGACGAAGATCTTGAAGACAATTCAAATGAAGGCAAAGAATCGTGTGATGATGTTGGCAAAGAGGAAGATCTTGAAGACATTTCAAATGAAGGTAAAGAATCTCCATAAACCCTTGATTGCAATAATTCAAAATATGATGATGTTGAATTTTTCTCTACAAGTGAAGAAGAAAATTTAGAAATAGTTTGTGTAGAGTTTGATGGTAGTTATCTTATGGAAAGAATAGAAGAAGAACTATCAGAACTTCAAAAGAAAGTTGAAGAGGGTCTATATGAATACAACAATGGCCATTATTATATAGACTATAGCTATCTTTCGGATAACACTAAAAAGTTTGTTAAGAAGAGTCAAAGGCACATCTTGAAGTTAAAGGAAATGCTCAAAGAACAAGAAGAGAGTAATAAGACTCAATTAGAAGAAAAGGAAGAAGAGATCACAAGACTAAAGAATGAAAAAGAAGATAAGAAGGTAGATGATGAGATTAGAAAAAGTATTGAAATTATTGTCCATCTCAAGACCCAAATTGAAGAAGCCAAAAGGGTAGAGGAACTATTGAAGTATCAAGTAAATGGAAAGGAAGAGTCATGTCATAAGTTAGAAGATGAAGTTGTTGATCTTAGAAAGAAAGTAGAGAAGTCAAACAAATTCTTGAATAGCTCAACAATCTTGAATGAGATCTTGGAAAGTCAAAGATCACCAAATGATAAATCAGGTATTGGATACAAGAGAGAAGCTACACATGTTGAAGCAAGCACCTCAAAGAAGCATGAGGTAAGTACCTCATTCTCAAAGGATGAAGACAATGTTGAAAACCAACCATCTACACAAGGAAAAGAACATTTCAAAAGAACAAAGCAAGGAAGACATCAAGAAGCCATCCTTACACCTCAAAGAAGATGGACACCAAAGAAAAGGTATGAAAGTGTTTTTCATGGTCAATGTTATTCATGTAATGAATATGGTCACAAAGCTTTGGAATGCAGATCTTATGCAAGGAGAGGTAATGGAAGATTTCATGACATAATAAGGTGTTGGAGATGTGATCAAGTAGGACACATTGTTGTTCAATGTCATTGTAATATACCAGATATAAAAAGCATGCAGAACAGAAATAAAATGCTAGAAATGGTAGAATAATAGTAATATAACTAGAACAATCACCACAATAGCACCGAAATGATATAAGAATAACAACAGAAATAACACTTTGATTTTGAAAGCAATGTTCATGGGCCTCTTTGAGGGGGCAACCTCCAGTTGAGTAGAGCTCTATTACAATAATATCCAAGCTAGGGTTCTCATACCCTTGACTCCTATTTATACTAAATATGTCTATCAAAAGAAGCATCTAGAGGAAGATCCTTCTAGAAGCGGAAGCTTCTATTAGGTCTTCTTACATTCAACTTATTATATTTTATTGCAAGGCCTTATTAATATTGACATTTATTACATCCGAATATATTGTTCTACCTATGTGCAGGTTAGGACCCTAACATGTCCTCCCCCTTAAAAACAACCTTGTCGTCAAGGTTTGAGATGTGGAAATTATTGCAGAATGGTAGTTGATTCCCAAGTGGCATCTATTGGAGTTGTATCTTTCCACTGGACTAACACTTCCTTGATGGTTCTCTGACGCAAGCGACGCTCATGCTGGTCCAAAACTACTTGTGGTTGTAGCCAAATGGATCCTTCTTCTGCTAACTCGGGAAGGTTGGTTTGAATTTGGCACTTAGTTCCAATCACCTTCTTTAAGCATGAAACATGGAAAACAAGATGTAGCTTCGAATGAATGGGCAAAGCTAACTGATAGGCTACTTGTCCCACACACTTGAGAACGGTATAAGGGCGATAAAATTTGGGCGCTAGCTTCTGACAATGCTTGACCTTCAGGGAAGTTTGCTTGTAAGGTTGCAGTCGAGTTAACACCTAATCCCCTTCTGCATATTGACGTTTAGAGCGACCTTGATCTGCTTGCTGCTTCATGTGGTTCTGTGATATGACCAAATTCTCTTTGAGGGTATGGAGAATAGCCTATCGAACTGTAAGTGTTTGGTCAACCACTTGGACCTTTGAGACACTAGGTAAGTAAGAGAAAATTGAAGGTGGCTTATGTCCATATACCACTTCAAAAGGAGTCATTTGTGTAGTTGTATGGTATGAAGTGTTGTACCACCATTCAGCTAGGGGTAACCATTGAGTCCAATGATTTTTCTTTTCCGAGGCAAAACACCTCAAATATGTTTCCAAACACTTGTTGACAACTTCTGTTTGACCATCAGTCTGGGGATGATACGTTGTGCTGAGATGAAATTGGGTGCCTTGTAGCTTGAACAGTTCTTACCAAAAATTGCTTGTGAAAGTTGGGTTGCGATCAGAAACAATAGAGTGTGGCATGCCATGAAGATTGAAGACCTGATCCATGAAAATTTGAGCCACCGTGGATGTTGTAAACGGGTGTTGAAGAGCATAGAAATGAGCATACTTGGAAAGGCGATCAACAACCACCCTGATGACTGATTTATTTCCCAATTTGGGTAAGCCTGTAATAAAATCCATAGAGATATCCTTCCAAATAGCAGGTGGAATCGGAAGCAGTTGTAGTGTGCTCGGAGATTTGACTGTTTTTCCCTTGTTGTGTTGACACACCTCACATTCAGTGACAAAATTACAAATGTCATGTTTCATACCATCCCAGAAAAAAGAACGTTTGACCCTGTCATAGGTTTTGGTGAACCCGGAGTGCCCCACTGTGGGTGTAGCATGAAGCTCAGAAAGTACCGTGGATTTAAGATTTGATTGTTTACTTAAATACAAGCGGCCTTTGTATCGAAGCTCATCATGGAGCCAAGAGTACCCTGGGGAATCTGGAGCATTGGATTGCATTGTTGGATCAGATGCGAACTTTTGGGATCTTGTAGCCATTCCTGGCGAACGACATGGAGCCAATCTAGTATAATTAAGGAAAGAGAAAAAAGGGATCCTTCATCTTCATATTTTTGGGAAAGTGCATCCACCACCACTTTGTCTTTGCCTTTCTTGTAAATGATCTCATAATCATATCCAAAGAGCTTAGTCACCCATTTTTGTTGCTCCAGGGAGGAAATGCGTTGTTCCAGAAAATACTTGAGGCTTTGATGGTCTGTCTTAATTTGGAAACTTTGCCCCAATAGATAAGGGCGCCACAGATCAACGACATGCAAAATAGCAAACATTTCCTTTTCATAGATTGATTTTCCGAGATTTCTTTCAGATAGTTGCTTGCTGGTAAAGGCCAAAGGTCAACCCTCTTGCATAAGGACAACACCAATTCCTTTCCCTGAGGCATCACATTCCAAGACAAAGGTCTTTGTGAAATCAGGAAGGGCCAGGACTGGAGTGGTGCACATGGCCATCTTCAAGGTTTGAAAAGCTTGAGCAGTGGCTGGAGTCCAAGTGAAAGAGTTCTTTTTTAGAAGAGCAGTGAGAGGTGCTGCAATCTTTCCATAATTCTTAACAAACTTGCGATAATAACATGTTAAGCCCATAAATCCACACAAGATTTTGAGAGTCTTTGGGTGAGGCCAGTCTTGCATAGCTTCAATCTTTTTTGGATCCACCCTGACGCCATCCTTGCCAACCAGATGACCCAAGTATTCTACTTATGAGGCGCCAAAAGCACATTTAGACTGTTTCAGGAAAAGTTGGTGCTGAGAGAGTAGATGGTGAACTCGATCCACATGAGCAAGATGGTTTTTCCAGGTTTTGCTATAGATGAGGATATCATCAAAGAAAACTAAGACAAAATGACGGAGAAGGATGGAAGACATGATTCATGAGGCTTTGGAAGGTGGAGGGGGCATTACACAAGCCAAAGGGCATGACCAAAAACTCATAGTGGCCCTCATGAGTTCTAAAGGCAGTTTTGGGAATGTCTGCCTCTTTCATACATATCTGGTGGTAGCCTGAACGAAGATCAAGTTTAGTAAATAATTGGGTGCCACTCAATTCATCCAAGAGGTCATCAATGATAGGAATGGGAAATTTGTCTTTAATGGTAAGTTTGTTGAGGGCACGGAAGTCAGGACACATTCGCTAAGAACCTTCTTTCTTCAGGACCATGACCACATGAGAAGAGTAGGGGCTCGTACTAGGGCAGATAATGCCTACATTAAGGAGTTCCTGGACCATTTTCTCAATTTCATTTTTTTGGGAAAAGGGGCGATGATACGAATGGATATTGAGAGGAAGGCTTCCAGGTACAAGGGGAATGGAATGATCATGAACACCATGGGAAAGAGGGAATCCTTGAGGAGTGGAAAAGACCACTTGATGTTTAGAAAGGATGGCTTGGAGGTCTTGCGGCATCGATGGTGTCTCTGTTGCTTGTATGGCATGGAGTTGGGCAATAACACCAGAATGACCTTTTTTTATCAGTTTTTCCATGCAATGGGAACTAATGATCTCAGGTGAACTAGCGGTGATGCCTTGGAACTTATATTGGTTGCCCTCCTGGTCGAATTGCATGGTTAATTCCTTAAAATCCATGAGAATGGGACCCAAAGTCCTTAGCCAGTCTGCACCCAACACAATGTCACAACTGCCCATGTCGATAGCAAACATATGAGATTTCAGGTGGTAGTCACCAATTTGGAGACACACATTTTCACAATGCCCTCCACATTTCATTGATCCACCATTGGCAATCATGATTTGGAAATTATTGACGGCATGGATGTAGCAATGAGTTTCTTGGGCAATGCGGCGATGAATAAAATTATGGGTGCTTCCACTATCAACCAGAATGATGACCTTTCGATGCTTGATGTAATCGATTAGCTTGAGGGTTTGGGGGGCAGAGAAGTCAGTGAGAGCATTGAGGGATATGACCGGTTCTACTTCGGGAGGGTTTGAGGGAGGGGTTATGTCAGTGGTTTCAGGTGACTCGGACACAAGGGGAGTTTCAACATCCTCTTCAGAAATATCCTTGGAGATGGCCATAAAAATCTTTTGTTCCTTACACTTGTGTCCTGGGAAATATTTTTCATCACAATTATAACAAAGGCCTTTGAGTTGGCATTCAGCCATTTCATCTCTGGTCAATTTTTGGATCTTTAGTGGAGCAGAGGGAGTAGTGGGATTTAATGGTTTAGGGCGAGGGATAAAGGAGGGTTTTCGGTTTTGAGAAGATACAACCTGTTGTGCTTCTTTATCTCTTTTAGTAGCCTCCACCCAACTCTGAGGTTGAGCCATGAGGACATGGGCCCAAATCTCATCCTTGAGGCCACTGATAAAACACTCTCAGAAAAAGGCATCAGACATGCCCTCTGTCTGAAAAGACAGGCACTCAAAGGCAGATATAAAGTCTTCCACTGTTCTTGATTGTTTCAACTTTGTCAAATGGCCCAAATGGTTGGTGGCAATGCCAAAGAGTTCATAAATCTTTGCCACAAAGTGTGTCCAAGCAATATACCCTTGACGGGAAGTTTTTCTCCATTGCCACCATTGCCAATGTTCTTGATGTAGATGGAGAACACCATACCAGAGTTTGGCCAAGTCATTTGTAATGTCGTATAAAGAGAAATAATGTTCCATTTGGGTTACCCAACCAGTGGGGTCCGAGCCATCAAATTTGGTCACATCCACCCGCGGAAGGCGTAGGTCACGTTGAAAGTGATGGTGCTGAAAGTTATGGGAATGAAAGGAATGTTCACCTTCAGTATGTGGGGGTGAGTCAGAGGAAGGGTTATCTGTAGGGATATGAAGCTTGATGCAGAGTGACGAAAAGACAGATTCAATATGGGTGGTCAGGTCTTGTTTGATTTCCTCCTTTGAGAACTGCATGGTTGTATTGATGGCGACAGCATTGGCACTGAGTTGTTTCACTTCTTGTTGGGTCTCAGTGAGACTACATTGCAAGGTATTGAAGCGAGTTTCAAAGTCTTAGCTACGGGTATGGGCCATGAGGACGAGGGAACCAAAAAGGGGCGGGTGGGGTCAATTTGTTTTTCCAAAAATGATATGTATGAATGTGATAAGGGCGAAGAGATGAATCCAATGGAATAGGTGTCAAATAATGGTGAAAAAATTTCCAGATTTTTTTTTTTTTACACCTGCGGAGTTATACTCTGGTCTGAAGAATACTATAGTGATGGAATGCCCAAATTCTTAACCATGAAGAAATGTGTAGTTACTTGGCAACCCGAACACAGTTGCATGACAATAGATATTGTTTGTTTTGATTTGTTTATGTTGTTGTCCCCAAGGGTTAGGTATTCAAGGGTTCTACAGACAAGGGTTTTCCCTATGCTATAGATCTTTGATATACGTGCGGGGTCCAACAGTAGTACTCGACCCAATATCTTAGGGCACTAACTAAGGAGGATAGACCGTACCCTTATCCGTACTACCCGACTACCCAGGTACTAGAGAGTATCTTCCCAAGTGATGTTCTCTGTGGCACTATAGCAGTCAGGTGGCAGATCAGTTTATCTAAAGAGGGCTTTAGGAAATCTAGGTCGATCCGTACACAGGTGTTGTTTGATGCGCTACCACTCGAAGGGGTACCAAAAGGGGTTACAAGGGTGGCCAATAGATGTGCGCTTAAGAACCACTTGTATTTCCTGCGTGTATGAATCCCTCAACCGCGGGTTTATGCGCGTAATGATAGATCTCTGTGGCTTAAAGATGCCAGAATAAAGACGTCAGAATACGTCTCTACCCTAGAAAAAAATTTTACCCACAATTTCTGCCAAGGAAATTTCTCTGATACCACTTGTAATATACCAAATATAAAAAGTATGCAGAACATAAATAAAATGCTAGAAATGGAAGAATAACAACAATATAACCAGAACAATCACCACAATAGCACTGAAATGATATAAGAATAACAACAGAAATAACACTTTGATTCTGAAAGCAATGTTCACCGGCCTCTTCGAGGGGGAAACCTCCAGTTGAGCAAAGCTCTATTACAATAATATCCAAGCTAGGGTTCTCATACCCTCGACTCCTATTTATACTAAATATGTCTATCAAAAGAAGCATATAGATGAAGATCCTTCTAGAAGCGGAAGCTTCTATTAGGTCTTCTTACATTCAACTTATTCTATTTTATTGCAAGGCATTATTAATATTGACCTTTATTACATCCGAATATATTTTTCTACCTATGTGTGGGTTAGGACCCTAACAGTCACAGCATGAGATGTTATAGTTGTAGTGGATTTGGCCACAAATCCCAAGATTACTGGAACACAAGAAAAAATTCCATGATGAGGACTTCATAAAGCATGACTAGAAGAAGGAATGAAGTAAGGAAAGGAGACATCTTTGAAAAGATGGAAGCTCAGAGCTCAAGTTCTGAGAAGCAAGGACACCTTCAGAAGTGGGTGAAGAAGACTGGACAACCAGAGCATAATGGAAGCCTTAAGGGAAGCTCAAGTGTGTCATCTACTGAAGCATACACGGGTGACAGTGGTACCAGTCGTGTACATACACAGGCTGACCTTGAATAGGTTGCGTACATATGTGAGCTGTCTGTGCAGCATGCCATGTATATGTGGTAAATCCTAGGGAAAAAGGCTATGCACATGGGTTGCAACTTGATGTGTTGGTATAACTCTGTGCTACAGGGTCTGACATAGTTTGTTGCAAGTTCTGACATTGTTTGCTGCAGGTTTTCATGATTACATATTGGATTATGTAAGGTGATGATATAAAATGAAAGGCTATCTTGGATGCATGCCACTAACCCATGAGTATGGATTGAGGCATTTTCTGGTGAAGAACAATGTTGGTTATGACAGTGAAGTTGTGGTATCTTGGTTATGTGATATATCTTGATGATGCTAGCTAGAGATGTCATTGATCTATTGAAGCACACTATTAGTACATGTATTGTTGGATGCTTAGTATTTGTTGTAGTGAATGGAGGATTGAGGATGATATGTTGGGGTACATGGCTGGTACATATTTGAGTTTCATTGATATGTCTTATGATGTATTATTAGAAGCATATTTGATGGATATATCGGTGCATGCATTTGGCACATGGTTGAACTACATATTAGGACATGTAGTTGGTGAGTTGATGAGGTGATCATGTTGTACATCATTGATGAGTCATAATTGATGCATGATTGGTACACTCCTAGTACATTGGTAGATACACCTACTAGTAGTTTGATTGGCACATGTTTTGTGGTGGATTTGGCATATATGTATGAGAATTCATTTTGTTGTGGTATTGGTGCATGGTTGATGTACTTGCTTGGTACAAGTGGTGATACATGTTGATGTACATGTTCTGTACACTCATAGATGTTATGTGTATTGGATGATATAGTTGAGACACTTGAATGATTGAGATACATGGTTGGCATATTGGTAGATGCACATGTTTGGCATGTTGGAAGATGCACATGGTTGGCATATTGATAGAGGCATATGGTTGATACATTCCATTGATGATATTTTTTTTGGCACATTGTATGGTGTTGATGTGCATGGTGAGCACACATTTTGGTACAGGATGCACATGGTTGATACTTTTATTCATGATTCTCTACTTCATTGTTGACATATCTTTTTCTTCATGATGTATGGTATGGCACAAGTTTGATGCATGAATAGGTCCAAGGATCATCATAGAAAGAGAAGTTGATCTATGATCCGGTTGAGCAGTAGCATTTGCAGCAAAAGCATGTTTTTCGTATTGCCAAGAAGGTAGGGGGAGACATACCCATAGGGGGAGTCATTCTTCTTCCCATGATTCTAGGAGGAAAGAGCCCTATATTTGAATAAAGAGAACATAGGCATAATTCCAGGGGGAGCGATGGTCACAGGGGGAGTATGAGCGATGTATCTTCAGCATTACATCAAAGTGATATCCCTTGTTCAAAAGGGGAGAGATTATTTATAGGAAGATTAAAGGCATTCAGATAGGGGGAACAACCCCAAGGAGAGTTCAAGAAGGAGGAGAGATAGTCACATTGATGTGATTGATGACTATTGATGTAGAGCATGCCTTGTCTACATATTGAAATAAATGATTGGTGTTGACTTCAATGTTGGTATTGCCATCAATGCCAAAGGGGGAGATTGTTGGATCAAGTTTTCATTGATGCCAAAGGTTTAATTAATTGATGTCAAAGGATTGATGTCAAGTGATTGATTGATGTCAAGTGATTGATTGATGCCAAAGGATTGATTGATTGATGATTGATGTCAAATGTAATAAGTATTTTCCTAGATGAATATGGATCAATGATTTGTCATTGATACATGATGCATAGATGAAGATGGATCGATGTGGTTTCATTGGTATATGATGAATTGTTGAATTGATGTAAAGATGAATCATTATTTTCGTATCATTGTTGATGAGGAGTACAAATGGATGAACTCCAAAGTGGTCCCCTTATGGTGAAATCCCTCACGGGAAGACGCTTTGTGGTTGAGTTATCCTTGAAGCATGGTTGGAGAACCCATGCTTGAATGTGGCATAATGAGATGAAGATTAGTGAATTTGTTAGTGAAACTATCCTAGATGGATAGTGCTTGTCATACCATTTCCGGTGGTATGTGGAATGTCACATAAATCCTCATGGTTTGAGAGTTATGGCCTTACGAGGTTGGAGGACCCTCATATGCAGGCTTGAAGCCCCAAAAGGTCAAAGAAGTCAAAGAGATTACAAAGAAGAAATTATTATTTAAATGGTAAAGAAAAGTGACAAAGTCAAGGAGGAATATTTAAATTGGAGAACTTTTTAATTATGGAAAGTGGTTAACCCTAAAAATGAGGAAAACGGGTTAAGTGACCTAGAAATGGGTTAAGTGACCTAGACGATGCTTCTAAGGAAGCTACTTGGAGAGTATAAATAAGAGGCAAGGGTCTCTTGTGAAAGTGCATCTTGTGTAAATCTCTTATGTATCTCTTGAGAATGTATTGAATATCTATTCAGAGAGAGAGGAGATCTGGAGGATCTCATGGACGCATCAAAGTTTTAGTAAGTCTGAGATCACGATGAAAAAAGTCTCGAAAGTTCAAAAACCCTAGTTTCTAAGGTATATGTAGGCTGCAGTGAGCCAGGTTTCATACATACGTGGGCTGAATGAGGATAGGGTGCGTACAGTGGATGAAGTCATGAAGACTTGTGGTTGAGCTGATGATAGGCTCTTGAAGACTGAAGTAGGTTTCAGATCTGCATTCTATGGGCTCAAATCTGCCATAGAAATTCTGGTATGGTTACATTGTTGTCTTGATGGATATTCTTGCTTGTTGTGTAGTGAACGCTTAAGGAATTATTGGTATGGTTGTTTTGATGTGGTTTCTGTTGGTTGATGGAGTGAGCAACACTCTTATGATTCAGTACTGATATGATTGCTATAGTATACTAGTTGCTTATACATGATGAGTAGCATTCATATTGTATGGTTGAGAAGCATGAGTAAGTTGTTGGAGAGCTTGGATGTGTTGTGATTGGTTATGGGTCATATTGGACAGTGAGAGATAGAAGAGAATGTGATTGAAGGTTGCAAAGGATCTGAGTGTGTGATGAAAAGAAAACCCTAATTGCCCAGAAGTGATATGCAGGTTGTAGTACAGATTGGTCGTGTACATACGCAAGCTGTACTACTGGTAGGGCGCTTACATACGCGTGTTGCACTACCGACAGGTCGCATACCTGTTGACAGATTGATATATGTTGAGGATTTTTGCCTCATCTCAGTTGGTGCTGAGGGTGTAAGTCGAGTCTTGCATTATAGAGTTGGTGCTCTTGTAGAGTTGTACTCTATTCAATTGTTGTTGATAAACCCAAGGATTGTAGTCCATAATAAAAAGAAAATTGTACATACATCTTGTGTTCCTTGTGTTCCTGTAACACCCCAGGTTGTGAACCCCCTTTTTAAATAATGTATTGTTACAATGCTAAGAGGCATGGGCGCCCAAACAATTATTTAAAGGGCCAGTATGCCCAAGAAATGTAATGCTTTGATCATTATTAATAATAAACACATCATTGGCTGCTAGATGGACAAGGACTAGTGTTATAGGGGGCTATGATTCCATAAGAGAGGGGGCTTGAGAGACTAAATGTTTATTCCTGATTAATTACCTTTTTATATAAAGGGGGGAATCGGTTACGTGAGCTTCTTGGGGAGGCCAGGAGGTTCTTGATTTCCCCACGAACATACTTAAACCCACCCCTGGTCTGATTGTGGGTTTGGTCATTGGCTTGTCTACTCTGTCACCTTTGTGTTACCTCATTCTTACCCTCACACACTCCCATGCACTTACCTACCTCCTCCATCCATTCTCACCTGCGTATTGGTCTCGGGAAGGGGGACCAAACTGCGAAAGAATTAGCCACAGGATAGTTGGTTGTAGTGGTCGCTGGTGTGATCCAGTCGTCCGTTGACGCCTGCATGTCTGAGATACATTGGCATGTGTCCAGTATGGCTCACAGCTGCGAGTCCTGAGAGTCCCAACATTGAGATTCTGGACCAGTTGCGTTGGAGGCCTAAATAAGGAGAAGGACTGCCTGAGGGACTACGTGGCAGAGAAAGGTGGAGGTTCGTTCTCTCGGGTGGTGCAAGCTGGGTAGAAGAGATATGGGTAATTGGATTGCTGTGAGTGTTGGGAAGTTTGTGAGAGCATGACAGATGACTGGTTTGGGAAGCCAATTTCACTCTGGAGCCATCCTTTTGGATTCATAGCCCTAGCTCGAGGGTGACGCTGTTGTTGAGTTTTGGAGTAGTAGTGTCTACAGTTGGGTGGAACGTGTTTGGTCTGCAGTGAGTTGGTGTCATATTTCATAAAGATAAGTGCTCTCTGTTGTGACATTATTATCTGTGTATGAATTTTTTTTCTGTTGTATATTTAATTATCGTTAATTGAATCTTTAGAACATGCATGCTTGTTGGATATTACCGTGCATGTCTTCTTAATTCTCTTATCTTATGCATCTTAATAAATAAAGAAGGTATCGGTATGAGAAAAAAGTCTGAGGGTGGGCTTGCAGGTAGCATACCTCGGCCTGTGGCTAGCGAGGTATGTTACATATTGGTATCAGAGCCTCAAGTTGAAACATCTGGCCTATATGGGTTGGGTCTGTTGGTCAAAGTCTCGTGGTCGAGATCGAACTCTAACTGTGAAATTGAAAAGCTCAGGAGGAATGGCGTTACAAAAGCTATGTAGGAGACAAAACATCATAGATCCTCTGTAAGGGTTCGAAGGATCATGACCATTCCTTTTGAATTCGAGAGCGATCGCCACTGTAGGATCAAGAGAGATATGGGATCGTTGGATCAGAGGACAGGTGAACAAGGGTCATCCGATAAAAAGGAAGCAAGGTTAAGGTCATGACCGTCGGATCCCATTGGAGAAAGAGATCAATGAGGAACCGAGTTGCATGGGAGTTAATTTCCCAAGGCGGTCCCGCAATCCAAACCACGGTTTCACCAAGGGGTCATGTGTCAGCATCAAGAGAATTGTGGGGCGAAAAGTGGGTTACTCCAAACCGCCGATGTGCACCCCCACAAATTGAAAGGTATGCAGTGATGTGACATGTTGGTACTTGAGTGACAAACCTTTGAAAAGCCAAAGTAGTCGAGGACCGTCAATCTATAGGAGGACACGCGTTAACCGATCATGTGCTCCAGGTGAAATCACTTCGGGAAAAAGTGAGCGAGGAGGGAGTTTGAAGTTTGAGACTTCCGAAACCCAAAGACCCGAAAGGATCTCGACTGTCGATCTGTCGAGAGCCACGCGTCACCAGATCCAGGGCTTCGGATGAAATCCAGTGGGGCTAGATAGCTTTTGAGGTTTAAGATTTCTGGAGTCCCGAGTCCCGAAGGAATTGTAGCCATCGATCCACGGGAGACATGTGTCAAAAGATCGCGAGATTCAGACAAAAACATTTTTTTTAAGGAAAAAGGTTGAAGTTTGAGATCTCTGAAGTAAAACATAGCCGTCAGACTTAGGAGGACACATGGAGCAGATCCATGGAATTCGAGTGAAGACCTGAAGTGAATCTTAATCATCCAATCCGGGAGGACACATGGCGACAGATTGGCCAGTCTGAGAATTCAGAGTTCAGGAGAATTCTAAGTGTGCTAGTATGAAAACTCCCGAAGTCCCGAAGCCTGAAGAGTCGAAGTGGTGGGGCACGATGACGTCACCTAGAGGTGATGTGGACTAGAGAATTCTAAAGTGACGTGGCTTGTGGACGACACTTGGGATGACGTGGACACATGGGATGTGTGCCACATGTCAGTAAGATTTGAGCATTTGGAATATTGAAAAGTTGATTAGAATGTGACACGTGTCACCCCCCCTAATTGGGCCATGTGTTCGCTTTCAACATGTCATCACGTGGCGACAGATCGTGTAGTCCGGAGACTGGGCACTCTAGAGGGGAAAGATGTGACAGTTTTCATTGGTTCGAAAACTCTCGAAGGCCAAAGTACATACTAACCATTGATTCTAGAAGACACACGTCGAAGGATCGTTGACTTTGAGTGAAAGCACTCTAGGAGAAAGTGCAGGAGGGAAGTTTGAAACTTCCAAAGCCCTAAGAGCCGAAGCGATTCACAACCGTCAATCTATGGGAAGACACTCTTTGGCAGATCATGAACTCCAGGTAAAAGCGTCCAAGAGGAGGCAAGCGAGAAAAGTTGAGACTCCTAAAGCACGAAGTCCCGAAGTGGATCTCGATCATTGATCGTGAAGGAGGACGAGGACCGTTGATCCGGTCCTGGCTTAAATTTTCGAAGTCACGAAGCTCTGGACAAGCACTTTTTCAGCTAAGCATAGGGTCATGGCCATGGTCATATGCAAATTGAGAGATGAAGGACGGAGGGCTAAGGGCCGAATTGGTTGTCTTCGAGACAGAAAGGTGCTAAGGAAGGATTTAGCCATGGTTTCTAGTCATGGTCACCTAGGAAGGTGGTTTGAAGGAAGCTCCTACGCAGGATGAAATTATGTGTTAGCCAAGGATAATAGGACACTATTTTTTTCAGAGAATGGGGATATGGTCTCCATGAACAAAAAAAAGAAAGAGACATGTAGCATGGTTTGGCAATTTTTTTTATCATATGCATAATTCTAACAAAATGGTCGCTTGCACATTTTGCATAATTAAAGGGGCTTAAGCACATCAGCTCAAGATGCATATTGAAGAAATGGAAGAAGGCGAGGGAGCCTCCAGTCATGATAAGGAGGTCGAAGGCCAAAATACCAGAGTTGGTAATGCAGAGACAGAGTCCAATGGACGCAAGGGAAAAGGAGAGCAGGAAACATTAATAGAAATGGTAAGAAGATTGACAATGGAAGTGCAAAGCTACAAAGAAGACAACAAGATACTAATCAGAGAGAAAAGTCAAATAAATTCTCGAGTGTTGTAGATCTTGAATCAATTGCAGAGGAAAACGAAGAAGGGATCGAACTCAAGACAAGAGAAAGAAGGCATGTGTCATGAAAGGAGAAATGATCATGGAAGAGCTAGTTATTCCAAAAGTGCTAGTAGAGCTCATGGACACCACTCACCTCCTTACTCAAAAAGAAATATTTATGCATCGGATGATCCCGTAAGAAGTCCATAGGTGTCTCTTGCTAGGAAAAAAATAAGGAAACAAGAGGTAGATAGTTTGCAAGGAGAGATGAGGAAGCTCAAGCCACCTTCCTTCAATGGTGAAAGAGAAAAGGAAGATGATGCCGAATCATGGTTGCTTGGGCTTCAGAGATATTTTCAGTTGCATAACTATTCATCAAACCTGGAAGCCAGGATTTCCACCTACCATTTACACGGGAAAGTTGCAGTGTGGTGGGACCAACTGAAGCAAGTGGAGCATGTTAATGAAAGTAGGATCACTTGGAAACAGTTCAAGAAGTACTTCCAGAAGGAGTACCTCTCTGAGAATTTCTATGACAAGAAAATGCAGGAGTTCTTTGAACTCAAGTTGGGAAGCATGATTGTGGCATAGTACGAGAAGAAGTTCTTGGGATTGTTAAAATATGTCAGGTTCATTGGTGATGAGAAAGTGAAAATACAGAGATTTCTAAGTGGTTTGCCAACCTTTTATAAGGAAAAGATCAAGTATGATGAACCCAAGACCTTGATTGAGGCCATAAGGAAGGCTAAATACCTGTATGAGTAAGGCCAGGGAAGAAAATATCTGCAGAAATCTTGGAAGGACAAGAAAAATGTGAAGTCTGATCAGAGGAGGAAGGGATTCAAACCTCCTGTCAATAGGAATAAGCCTAATAGAAATCATCAAGATCAGTATGCTAAGGGAGATTTCAAGAAGGAAGATTCCTTGGGAAAAAGGGGAAGACCACCAATACAATGTTGGGGATGCAAGGAAGATAACCTGTACAAGGATTTCCCACACAGAATAGACAGAGTGAAGAATGTGCACAACATCCAAGAGGCTACAACAGTCAAAGATATGGGAAGAATCTATGCATCTTTAAATGATTGACAAGCAAAGTACTAGTCCAATATGATAGAGGTGGAAGGTAAGATCATAAATCAATGTGTTGCTATTTTGATTGATTCAGGAGCAAGTCATTGCTACATTGATCCTAAGATATTGGATATATTACATTTGGAGAAAAGTAAACTTGGAAAATCAAGTTTGGTTTAGTTGGCCACTGGAACCAAAAGAAGAATCCATGATATGAATACTAGTAC
>WSFP011439228.1:0-20776 GCA_009831015.1 Picea engelmannii
AACAATTCTAAAGAAAACACATGCTTTGTAATTGAAAGACACTCAAAGCAAGAGACTAATCCTTCAAAAACAAACAAAGCAAAGATGGATAAAAGTAACTCAAAG
Organism: Picea engelmannii; assembly: GCA_009831015.1. Taxonomy (NCBI): domain Eukaryota; kingdom Viridiplantae; phylum Streptophyta; class Pinopsida; order Pinales; family Pinaceae; genus Picea; species Picea engelmannii. Next base: position 106 of record WSFP011439228.1, read on the forward strand.
AATGTCAAGAAGACTGTAAATAGATCAATATAAGCTCCAAAAGTTCAATCCAGCTGTTCAAAGAAAAACTGGGCATCAAAAAATGAAAAGACCCAATCCAAAAATTTTTACAAACAAGTTCGCAGGCTGGCAGTGTATTACAGTGCGAGAATCAAAGATTCTCGCAGGCTAAACAAAGGTTGACTGTGAGGGGTTCGCGCTGGACTTAACACCAGGATGCGAACTCAGGTGTTTCTCGCAGGCCACTAAAGGGTACAGTGCGAGAATGCCTATAAATAAGAAAAAAATTGAAACAGGACTAAATTTGAGTGAACTTTCAGATCCAGAGAGTCTGGATGGATCTCCCACAAACTCAGAGACCAAAAAACAAGCAATCAAAGCAAGGGAAACTAGACTAACTAAGAAACAATCTGTTCCCCAGTGGAGTCACCAATTTTGTTATCGGACTAATCGGTAGGTGCGGACACTAACTGATCTCCCTAGATCCACCTAGATCTAGAACAAAACACACTAGAACATGATGCTTTCCTTAAGTTTTAGATATTGAATTTATTAACTAAAGAAGGATAGGTGACATACCATTTAAACGTCACTTCCTCTCACCATCGCCATCCTAGCTCCATTCCAACGTTCATACAATGATGATCCTACAAAAGAACGCAACCCACCAAAGTGATAGCAATAGCATAAACTCAATATAAACCTATGTATGTGATCAAGGAATCATACAATAAAACACAACAAGCTTTATAGGAAAGAATCATATTACTTTATCATATTAAATGTGAAAGAGATATTACAACCATGGCCTTGATGTCGTAAGGTCCCTTCCAACTGTCCTTCGTTCCCCACACACTTTCACTCCAAGAATTCTGAGAGCACAGATCTGATAATATTCACAATCTATCTTGACAAAGTGGCTCATCTAGCCAAGCTAAAAATCTCCAAAGCTTAATCCAATCCAAGCTAATCCCAAAAGCTCCAAAGCTAACAAAAGCTCAAGAACTCCTTCTCCATGAGAGCTCCTCTCCTTTTATAAGTTGAAGAGGATAAGGTGAAGAGGTTAGGATGATCCCACTAAATCATGAAAGCGAGTAAGATCCAAACCATTCGGATGCCACCTCACCATGGAAGTTTCTCCTTTTAGAAGATTCGAGAAAATGCTCATTTTTTCCACGTGTAGGCATTCTCGTACCCTGCCTATAGAGAAACCTGTGAACCTCTCGCAACCTAGCTATGGTGCAACCTGCGAGAATCAGGCATTCTCGCACCCTGCCTATATAGCAACCTGGGAATATCTTTTTTTATGGGGTTTTTACAAAGGAAAATGTAACTTCTTTTCTCAGGAAAAGTTCTTCTCCCTTCTCTCTTCAGGAACTCAGGCCACTGACCCCTCTGAAGGCAACATATAGGTTTACATCATTAACGGTCATAGGGATGACGAAAATAATGTGTAACAATCGTCGTCGCTGCAAATTGGTTCGGCTTATGATGGTTTTCATACCGCTTTGACCTAGTCCTTCCAACCTCCTGAAGTTGTTTGGGTATACTGTTTGAGGTTTTATTTCTGTGACGGGCTCTCTTGTTAAGGGTTTTTGGCCTATTAAGGGCTGCTATATGTTATTGTCTTTTCTTCTTTTGGCTCTCCAACCAGTTACTTTGTGTCCCTTTGGAATATTCTACCCAGGTTTGGGTCGTGCCTTTGGCACCTACATAATGTAATTTGGTTCTCTTTGGATGAATAGAATTACGTTTTTTTCCGAGGAAAAAAATAAATAAAGATCAAATATTAATTTTGGAATATGATTTAAAATTGTTTTTGATTGATTAAGATTAAGTCTTTTCTGAACATAAGAAAATAGAGTAACAATCCAAGATATAAAGACATCTTCTCAAAATAAAAATCTACCACTTACAAATAACTAATAAATCATTTCAAATAACATAGTTTTTTTTTAATAATGATAATTAGTCAACCTTAATTTACAATGTCTCCCATCTATGCATAAGGAACATTAATTACAAATATATTTGAGTTGTCAATTTCATGAATCTAGAATCATTTAATAAAGGCTTTGTCTAATTATTCTAAGTTTTTTTCCCTTCTCCTTTTGAGAATCCAATAACATAAATTCACATGAAATCACAACTTTATATTGTTCAAATTTCAAATAACTAATAATAAATAATTTCAAATAATATAATTTTATTTGAATAATGATACCTAGTCAACCCCAACCTACAATGTTCCCCATGCATGGCGAATATTAATTACAATGTTATTTAATGAATACTTAATGAATAACGTTAGCGTGCGAGTGTTGTGTCCGTCCAAAGTTGACATGGGAATCCTAAGAGAATCAAATTGGCACAAGAGGGAAAATAATTTCATAGAAGATGTATTTCCTTTTGTTTATTGAAATATATTTTTCTCATTCGACGACTTAGAGGGGAGGCCTCGTCTTCTTGGGACTTCGTCTATACTAAATTAATTATTCAATTAAATCAACGTACCATGGTTTTGGTTGTTTGAGCGACATGAGGAAGAATTGTGGAAATCGACAATTAACTGGAAAGAAGGAACCGGCTTTCATATGGGGGATAAATAGGTAATGGAGATTTTTCCATTAAGTTAGCTTTAACATTATCGCATTATTGTAAATAGAGTGGCAAGTTTGTAAGTAAGCATAAAGATAATCTAAGGGAATTTAGAAGAATCTTCTTAACTTTCTTATTTTAAGATTTTTTAATTTTTCCTTAAAATTTAGATGATTAAAAAAAAAAAAATTATGGAAGCAAATTAAATAAAAGGAAAACAATTATTTTGAAAAGTACTATAAAATTTTATATAATAAAAATAAATATATGTGAAGAAGTGTTTTTAAGGTTTCAAAAATTTCAACTTACAAAAAGATAATATCATAATAGACCATTCACTCATTTTAATAAAACAAGAATAGATAAATATTATCATTACTTAAAATAAACCAAGTATTCATGTTCAAGAATTGTCTTTTTCTACCCATTTTTATTATTTTTTGACAGTTTCCTACAAATTTTAGAAAGATTTGTGAATTTTTCGAATTTTTCATGGCTATGAATCTACATGACTATGTATTGTTAATAGAGGCAGTGAACCCTAAATACTTAAAACCTAATAGAGGTTATCAAATCTTCAATGTTCCTCAATCATACCGAGGATCATTGGGATAGGTAAGCCAAAAGGCAGAAATGTAGGTCTATTAATTTTAGAAGTTGCTTATGTTCCTTCAATTAAAAGAAAACCCTAAGCAACCAAGTAAGCATATACGTGGTTCCATCTCTTTTAGATAAAAATGGCCACCAAACTCAAATATTTAAAGAAATCCATACAATTGATTCTAATTATCAGAATATCAATCCATGATCTCCACATCCACTAAAAAATTGACCTTTGGAATAATTGCCCTTCCAAGTCATAATCATATAGATGAATTATAAGTGTCAAATCCACAATGTGTCATCATATGATTAATATTTGACTGGATATGGAGGCAACATACACCAAGTTCGTGAGAGATGACAAGGGATGAATGACATGGTTGTGATCGTTGCTTAATGACTAGAGCATTAATCTCTTAAAAAACGCCAAGTCTTCAATTCTTGATGCCTTACAAAGAAGCATCACCCCCCTAGTTGGAGATAGATATTGTAACCCAAAAGTTTTCTTCCCAAATATGTACTTTGGGGTGAAATTGTTGTATACTTGCCTATTATATAAAGTTAACCAATTAAAAGTTGATGAAATCATGTTTTAAACTTTTGGGATTGGCTAAATCATTTTCTTACTAAAATATAATTGAAAGAGAAAGTGGTGGTGACATGATAGATGTATAGGAAAGAATGAGTTTACAAAAGCTCAATGAGTTTACAAAATCAAAGAGAGAGACAGATAGAGTTTATATTAACCTTCGAATTCACATAACAAAATGGTGTCCTCAACTTAAAGTTGACAGATCACCTTTAGAGGTGGTAGGCTAGAGATCAATTTTCGTAGATAAGCTTCATATATCTGTTTACATAAAACTATCTCAGGTTTCCATAACAGGAACTACGATTTTCATCAAAAGTTTAGAAAAGAAAGATAGATATTAACTTTTAGTGATGTAGAGGGATGTCATTCTCCATAACGAGGATTGTGATTTTCATCAAAACTCTAGAAAAAACAAAGCTAAATATTAACTTTTAGTGATATAGAGGGATGCCTTTTACAAGGATAAATCCAAATTGAAAAAGTAAAATTCATGTAGAGGAATGGAAGGGAGGTGAAGGTGGGTTAGCTTAGGGTTTGGTAAAGTGACAGTTTGGTTAGCTTAGGGTTTGCTAAATTCTTATTTTGTACTACATGAACAACTGTTTGACGGTGTGTCACGGGTTTCCTTTAGAATTTAGATGGTTGATAATGGTTATCTTTGTAATTTGCAACAAGAGAGATGGTCCACAATTTTTGGAATCTAATGAATTGTGTCGTAAGCTGATGACCATGGTTGGCAACGAGGGAGAAAGGAACTAGTATTTATTGGACCTTCAAAATGTTTTTAGGCAGTGGGTTGATGCACTTAAACAAATGTGACACGACTGACACTCAACCCTTGTTCCTCTTCTGGACCTGCTGAAATGCGAGGATAAATCCTTATTGGAGGTATCAAACATACCCATAATGGAGAGCCAACAATGGAAATGCATGGGACCCATTCAAAGGCACAAAGACAAAGAGACTGGCATTCTGCAATTGATCAAACAAAGGATTTGCAAAGGAAAGAGGGTCTTACCCTTTGTCCTCCTAATCCCTTTAGCCTTCCAATGGACAAAGTGACATGTATCTCAATCTTCCTGCATTAAAAACAAATAGATATTTACAAAATTACAAACACAACAAATGGAAAAGGTATATCATCCTACCACAGATAAAATTTAGTCTATTAAGAAAAAACACGATGGAAGATGCCAATCCCATTTAAAACCATTCAGACACGTCAAAATATGAACTCATCAACCCTCAAATTCTACCCCTATATATTGTATTGACTTTAGAAATATCGTGCATTTAAATACAATGAAAAAGGAACCAAAGACATCCAAGAAAAGGAAAAAAAAAAATTCACAAAAACTGGTGAATCTTACAGGCTTGCTTTGCAGTTAACAAAATCCAAGTGGGCGAATGAAGGGGAGTAAATATCAAGAAATGATTATTGATAGAGAAGATTAATTTCAATGGAAGTGAGAATAGCGTAACACATACCTACATGACCCACATGATGAAGACCTAGCCAGGAGATGCTTTTCAAGCTAGTCGAGTGTTCAAATCCTACATGGTTCTATTCCACCTGCTCCCTATAGATCGAATTACCCTGTTGCATGGGCCTTTAATAGGTATTGAATCATAACCCACCCCCGATTCAATCTAGTGTTGCTCGATGCAGTGCGCTACCCACTTCTATCGACGCTGGGCTTAATGGAAACAACAACGAACAAAGGTGGTTTCCCCTATCACGAGTTATCCATAAGTGCAACAAAACCAAAATAGAGTTGCAACTTGCAACTTATTGGTTCTGGTTTGCGTTTGAATTCGATAATGGATACGATCCTAGGTCTAAAGAGGGTGGTGGGTAAGTCCGTGGAGGGAGAGTTATTCCTTCATTAACCACCACCCACTTCCAGTTTATGGGTAAATGGTACTGCATATTTGGAAATGATATATGATTGGTGTTGTCTAAACATTCGACCTTTTGAACTTTTTCACCAGAATCCGATGAAACAAATATCGGTGAAATCACCATTTTTTGTTGTTTAAATTGCATTTTTTAATGCATAAATAGATTCAACACCCTGAAAATCTGTCAGAGCACTCAAATTATACAGAGTCGATCACTCAAATATGGACTTCCAACAATTTTTAGTCGAATTTCAGACAAAATTGTTCAGAAAATATGCTCGTAAAAACACCAAAAAGTCAAACATTTAAACTACACTTAGATGATCCAAGCTTCAACCTCCAACTATCCAACACATCACCAGAATTAATGGCATTTTATCAAATTTATGCCCATCATAAATATGTGTTATAGACTTGACGTTTTATCAAATTTGTGCCCCATCATAAACACGTCCTATTGACTTGGTTACCCATTCTTAAAAATGGTAACATAAATTGTTTGATTGTATTTGACGAGCAAAATGCAAATAACTTGACCTGAAAGATAACATTGGTCGAATGAGGTGGCCCGTGGAAAAGGAACAACGAGTTTGGGGCAGACTACGTAATTTCTTAAGATTAAGATACGTAATTTCGATATTGATTTCGTTTCTCCTTCTAATCTCAAGCTCTTCCTTAACTTCTCTATGCTCTGCTTCTGTCACATATTCACTATGACTGAAAGTGGCTTTCTTGTTACAACAAAAAAGTGAAAAGACAGGAGTCGAGTGTTAATAATTTCCAGGTCTACTGACTTGCTTGCTTGCTTCTTGTTGATTGGCTATTGTGTTATCATCCTTGGCTTGCTTCTTTCTTGTTGCTTAGTGCATTCCTTCTTAGTAGCTTGTTTTCAGGGCCAGTTGTTGCTTGTTGTCGGGGATTCCCGCCTTTGCTAGCCTGTAGCTTGCCTTAATTCTTTCTAGCTTGTATCTTGCTTCTACTTCTGGCTTGCTTTCCGTTGGCTTAGTGTGAGCTTGTTTTCCTTGCTAAGTGTTAGCTTTGCTTGCTTAGTGGTTAAACTAGGTTGTTGGCTTAGTGTTTTCTTTCTGACAACCCCCCCTTATTGACGACAGAGCTAAAGTAGTTACAACTTAAAGTATATAAAGCGCTATGACGACCCTACTTCTTTCGACTTGTAGACTCCTTCACTATAAATAGTTGACTTGCATGAAGGTTGGAAAGCAGGAAATATGAGTTCAACATTAGACCTGCTAAGCATTAGCAGCTCTATTCCCTTCTAAGCGTGAGCAACTTGCTCTTCTATAAAATAAAGGATGCCCGCAATAAAGGCCCTACTAGGAGAACCGTCTTATCAATAGGAGAGTCATCTTATCAAATAGTTAGGAGAGAATTACTTGCCTCTTGACTTGTTTATTTCTATATGATCTTGAGTCGAATATAAGTACTTTCCTCATGACTTGACTTACCATCCATCGAGTACTTTCCTTGCTGAGCCCCTCCCCGCCTTACCATCCATCGATATTTAAGAAACTCATTAGTAAAAGGGCGGGATTGAACACAAGCCATTAAGGGAACACAAGAGTATTTCCTCATATTATGAGTTGAAAACAAAGGTATACATTCCCGCCTATCAATAAGTAAATAACTACCTGGATTCAGTACTAAAAGAACCTAAAAAACTAGTTTACATCCCTGCCTATTAATCAGTAACTAACTACCCGGATTCAATACTAAAAGAACCTGAAAAATGAGTGTTCTTTGATTCCTAGGGGTTGGGGAATATACCTTCTATAGGCAAGTCGTAAGGCTAGAACTAGAGTCAGTGAGAGTTAGGAAAGTCAGAAGTCAGTGATAGCAAGGCAAGTAATAAGGCAAGTTAGAAGGAAAGTCATAAACGAGGGAGTAAGGAAAGTCATAAGGCCAGAATGAACAAATGCACTAAGACTTACATAAATGCATATTTTTGTGATTTTGAATTGAGTTGATAATACCAATGACTTAACTTAGAGGGAATCAGTGACTTAGAAGGCATCGGTTGTTGGCTCCATGGGACACACAAGAAAGAATCTATACATCCATCTAGTGCTCCTACTGAGACATTACCTATGGACTAGGTTCGGGTAGTAGAGTACTGATCTTATGGGAATACTGAGATATGACCTACATCTCTTGTTGGATTCCTCATGGTCTCAATTCATAATGATCTAGGTGGATATTGGTGACCACCCACCTATTCCAACTAGCTCCTCTTGACAGTTTTTAGTTCATCACGTTCTTTTGTACTTCTTTGTAATTATGGGCTCTACACTTCCAGGGCTGTCTGAATCCCTGCACATCTTCCAGGTGGATAATGTTGGCCTCCCACCTAATCCAACTTGCTTATTTTCTATGTTTTCATGTCAACATATCTTGTTGTACTTCCAGGGCCGTTTTGGGGCCCTAAACATTGTTTTTTTGGCTCGCCACAGTCAAATTGTAGACAGAATCAGAGTTTGATGGAGTAATGTGTAGTTCTCTAAAATACCTTTCCAGTAGGCTATGATGTACCTAAAGCAGAGGTCGTATGAAAAATAAACAACCCTAGGAAGTTTAGGTACCAACTTATCCATAGGGGCCCACATAAATTTTGGCGTTTCATCTCCTAGGGTTAGGTTTTTGGATGTATAGGGTTTTGGAATTCATGAGTAATATTAAAAAGGCCTCTAGAGCCTCATTGTAATCATTATGATTAGACATATGTGCATAGAAGGCACATCTCTTCTCAGAGATAACTACCACCATTCGAGCAAATGTTTCAGTTATGTAGTTTTATAGTTTCAGTCTATTTCATTTATTCAATATAATATATTGTTCACTAGATATATGTATTGTTCTTCATATCTCTCTGTTTATTGTATTCAGTCTGTTAATCAGGTTGTTCCACTCCTAAATCCGTATCAATGGTATCAGAGCAGTCTGCTCTTCATTTATTTTTCTTCGTGCATGTCCCCGACAAGATCAGGGTACAAGAAGTTGGGACTCAAACCAATCGAGCCATTGCAAGATAGGTCCTGCTGACCCTGACAACAACCCATTGGAGACGAAAATAAAGATGATGGAGCAGGAAATCCTTTTAAAATGTTTCTCGAGGAATCCCTTGCACGACAAAGGAACGAAATGATGGAAAAATTTACGCAGATCCTTCGGTGGTTGCCCACAGGAGAAGAATCTTCATCAAGCGCGCATTTCTATCGAACTAATCGGTAAGTGTGGACACAAACAAATCTCCCTAGTTTCACCCCGAAACTAGAACAAAACAAGACAGAATACAAAACTTTCCCTAAGTTTTAATTATCAAGCATACTAACTAACAAGAGATAAATGACATACCTTTTAAATTTTGTTTGTCCTCTCTAGTATCATCCTCGCTCTGTTCCAAGGCTTATGGGATATTGAACCTGTAAAAAGACACAACCCATTAAACTGAAAGCAACAACGTATACTCAACAAAACCTATGTATGTGATCAAGGAGTCATACAATAAAAAAAGACCAATTTTATGGGGAATAAATATATCACTGTATTAAAGAATGTGGAAGAAAGATACAACCATATGCCTTAATGTTGTCAGGTTCCTTCCAATAATTCATTTCTTCCCACACACTTCTTCTCCACAGATTCTGAGATCAACAATCTATCTTGACAAATCAAAGCTCAAAGCCAACATTCGAGCTCCAAAAACTCCAAGCTACAAAACTCAAGAACTTTCCAACTCCAAAAGATAGCCAACTAACTTTCCCCATGAGAACTCCTCTCCTTTTATAAGATGAAAAGGATAGGGTGAGGAGGCTAGTATGATCCCATGAGATCAAGGATGCGACTCAGATCCAAACCAATCAAAGTCCACCTCACCTCAGAAGCTTCTCTTCTAGAAATGTCGAGAAGATGCTCTTTTCATTCGTACGAAAAATGTCGCACCCTTATAACTGAGAAAACTGCAACGACATCGCAGGCCATTGTGGTGCAATATGCGATGATCCTAGATTGTCGCACCTTTAACACTAAGAAAGGTGTTACAATCCCTTTTTATAAGGTTTTTGACGAAGGAAAAGTATAATTTCATCTCTCTGGGAAAGAGTATCTTCATTCTTCTTCAAGGATTAAGGCCATTAATCCTTCTAAAGACAAAGTATAGGTTTACATCATTAATGGTCATAGTGGTGAAGAAAATAATGTGTAACACCATGCAACCCCCTTCAAGGTAAACGTAAATTTTGATATTCCATTATTTGAAGGAATGATAGATGCAGATGTTGTAGATAAATGGTTGAATCTGCTCGAAGGGTATTTTTCGGTCCACAATTTTTTCGATAGGGAAAATATTACTTTTTCACTCCTTAAGGTCATCCCCCATGTTAAGGAGTGGTGGAACACTTACCCTGATCAAAGGGACATAGAGGAATCTGCAATATTTGTGGTTTCCCCTACATGGGATTCCTTCCCGGATGCCATTAAAGAACAATACTACCCTTTTGGAAAAGCTACGAGGACCAATACACCAGATGGACCACCCTGTGTCAAGAAAGGGACCAGACAGTACCAGATTTCACAAATATTTTCCATACCCTACGCACCAAGTTGGGTATCAAATACTCTGAGTGACATATGGTGCTCAAATACCGTGGTTGTTTGCATAGATAAATTCAAACACAAATGGAGTTTCTGTACATGTCCTCATTGGGTATGACTTATAGATATGTTGTCAATATCAAGAAAAAATTTAAGCAGAAGAGGCGATAGTTTGGATTTGCAAACTCCTCATAGCCGAAGCAGGGAAAAGGAGGCCCCTACCCACGCAACAAGGAACAGAGCAAAGATGGCCACTCTCAGGAAAACCAGTCCAAGCCGCAACACAAGAAGGGCAATGAGAAGATGAAGAAGGACACTGGAAAATGGTGTGAATACCATAAAATCCATTGGCACAACATTGAAGAATGTCGCTCCAAGAAGTCACTCGTGGTTGAGCTGAAGGCTTCCGAGTCAAAGGTCGATTCTAATTCTGAATCAAATATATAAGGAGGGAAGTGAATAATCGATGTTGAAACCAGTTCCACTGTCGTTACCACCAAAGTCCATCCAAGCGAACCAAAAGAACTAGAGGAAGGAGAACGCCTCTTTCACTCACAGATGTGGGTAAAGGGGGATTTGCTTCATTTCATTGTCGATAGCGGCAGTCAGAAGAATCTGATCTCAGTAGAGGTCGTCAAGAGACTGGACCTGCCAATGACACCGCACATGTAGCCCTACACCATTGGCTGGCTTTGCCAAGGAAGAGATCTTTGTGTCAGCCAACAGTTTCGTCTTCCCTATGACATTAAGCATTTCAAAGATGAGGTATTTTGTAATATTTCTCCTCTTGAATTTTGTGATGTTATTTTAGGACAACCATATTTGTGGAAGCATCATGTTGTGTATGAGTCTAGACCCCGCAGTGTTATTATTACTTTGGGTAGACAATTATACAGGATACCAGAGGTAGAGTCGCCTACCGCTATTTCTTTAATCTCTGCTAAGAAATGCAGTAAGGTCATTTCATAGACCGGGAAGTTTGTCTTCTTTGTGATCCATGCTCACAATAATAAGAAGGTCGCCGCCACATATGTGGCCTTTACACAGATCTTCTATTTGAAACATAAGAAAGTGGATGAGATCGTGGAAGAGTACAGAGACATATTCTCCTCTTCCATCTAGGTATCGACACACTGCCAAGTCAAGAATCCAATTGATCTAACCCCTGGTGCACCTCTTCCTAATGGACTAGTCTATTGTCGCTCGTTGATGGAAAATGATGAAATCAAGTGTTAGATCCAAGAGATTCTTCAAAAGGGGCACATTGGACCCAACTCCTCCCCTTGCAGAAGCCTTATTGTACTAGTACAGAAGAAGGACAAGACCTAGCGAATATGCATTGATTACAGAGCATTAAAAAAAATCACAGTCAGAAACTGGTACCCAATTCTCAGGATTGATGACTTTCTTGACCAACTCAAGGGGGCCAAATTCTTCAGCAAGATTGACCTAAAGTCTGGCTACCACCAGGTTCCCATCGAACCAACTGATGTCTGGAAGACAACTTTCAAATATAAAGAAGGCCTCTTTGAATGGTTGGTCATGCCCTTTGTCCTAACAAATGCACCAACCAATTTCATGAGGTTGATGGATGATGTATTGAGACCTTTCACCAACTCTTTTGTGGTGGTATATTTGGATGACATCCTCATCTTCAGCAGAACTTGGGAGGAGCACATGCAACATATTCAATGGGTTTTAAGCACTCTGCGGCAGCACAAGCTATATGCCAACTTGGAAAAATGTTCCTTTGGAATGAACATGGTTTAATACTTGGGCTACATTGTTGATGAGCATGGGGTACATGTTGATCCCGCTAAGATCCAATTCATCCTTGACTGGCCAGCCCCAACCACACTAACCGAGCTTCGGAGCTTCTTGGTACTGGCCAACTTCTACCGACGGTTCGTGTTGGGATTCTCCCATATTGCATGGGCCCTCAGCCACATGACCAAGGGGGGTGGTAGGGAAAATTTTGTGTGGGGAAAGGAACAACAACGAGAATTTGATGATCTGAAGCATCGCTTGTTCTTAGATCCAGTACTCTCCTTGCCTGATCTACAACAATTGTTTGAGATTGAGACTGATGCATCTAACTATGTTGTAGTTGCAGTTCTCTCTCAACACGGTCATTCGGTGGAATACCATAGTGAGACACTCTCAGATATTGTCTGAAAATACCCCACCTTTGACAAGGAAATGTATTCCATTGTACAAGCCTATCATCAATGGAAAAATCACATTCTAGGAAAGGAGACGATCATCCACACTGATCACAAGCCTTTGTAGTTCATACAGACACAAGGGAAGTTGCAGAATGACCGCCATCAAAAGTGGTCCACCTACCTACAACAATTCCATCTCAACATGAAGTATAAGACAAGGAACACAAATCGTGTCGTTGATTGCCTCAGTTGACCTCCCGTGGCTGCACTCACAACTGTGCTCCATTCTTATGGACATGAGGCATCTGAGTGGACCCAACTTTATCAACAATATCTGGACTTCTCCACCACCTATCATCTCTTGGGCATAGGTGCGACTGTCACCGATTTTCACATTCAGGATCGGTTGTTATGCCATCTAGTCCATATCTGTGTTCTTGCAAGCGAGCGTGCAAAGATGATTTTGGAAGCTCACTACAGTCGGATGGCGGGACATTTTGGTGTGGAGAAAATTGTGGTCGCTATCCAAAAACATTTTTATTGGCCAAAACTTCGACGAGACATCAACAAGTATATTAGATCTTGTAGTGCATGTGCCATTTCCAAGCTAGCCATCAAGAAGCAAGGATTATACACCCCTCTTCCAACCCCTGATAATCCTTGGGAATCAATCTCGATGGATTACATGCATGGCCTTCGGTCCACCAAGAAAGGCAATGATTGTGTATTTGTGGTCGTTGATCGATTTTCAAAGATGGCCATCCTCACAGCCTGCAAGAAGAACATCACAACGGAAGATACTGCTAAGCTCTTCTTCGAACGAGTGTGGGTCCATTTTGGGATACCATAGACCATCATCTCCGACTGGGAAAGTAGGTTCCTTAGCACATTTTGGTCGAGTCTCTGGTCACTGTTGGACACCAAGATCACAAAATCCACTACTTTCCAACCCCAAACAGACGGCCAAACAAAGGTCGTCAATCAAATGATTGTGCACATCTTGTGCATGTACAACTCTAAGCATCTGCGTACATGGGATGCGAGTCTCCCCTATGTTCAACACAACTACAACATGTCTCTCCATAGCTCCACTGGCCATAGCCCGTTTCAGGTGGGACTGGGATTCCAACCCTTGGGTCCCATTAATGTTGCACTACCTCTGGCCACCACATAGACAGACTCTTACCATGTTTATTCTGAGACTAAAAAATCCACCAGATTCATTGAGTGGATTCAGCACATCCGCCAACAGGTCCATGATATTTTGCAGAAAGCCAATGCTAAGTACAAGTAGCGACATGATCAACACAGGGTATTGCACCAGTTTCAAGTTGGAGACAAGGTCTAGTTACATTTGCATAATGAGCGTCTTACAGGGCCCCATCGGAAGCTCTGCCCACATCGTTATGGACCTTACACCATCACTAAGGTTGTGGGTAGCAATGATATTGAGCTCAACACTCCACCCTTCCTTGGCTTGCATCTAGTGTTCAATGTGGACCTCCTTCGACCATATTTTCCACCATTATTGGACACCTCAAATATCGTAAAAAAACTTAAACCAACAAAGCTCAACCCTGACTGCATGGAACATGAATCCACTAATCAAATAGTGGACACACATGTCAAGGGCACTCGCCAGCAGAGGATCCAACTTTATCGAGTTGTCAATGCAGGTCAACTCCTACACTAAGGAAAGTGGCTCACCTGGGGCCAAATTCAGTAGAAGTTTCTTCACCTGATGGGGGAACTCCACACAATGGAGAGCATTTCTTTCTAAGGGGGGATGAATAATCCAGGTGGATATTGGTGGCCACTCACTTATTCCAACTGGCTCCTCTTGACAGTTTTTAGTTCAACATGTTCTTCTGTACTTCTTTTTAATTATGGGTTCTACACTTCCGGGGTTGTCTGAAGCCCTACACATCTTCCAAGTGGATACTAGTTGGCCTCCCACCTAATCCAACTGGATTATTTTGTATGTTTTCATGTCAACACATCTTGTTGTACTTCCAAGGCCGTTTTGGGGCCCTGAACTGTGTTTTTTTGGCTCGCCACAGTCGAATTGTGGACGAAGTCAGAGTTTGACAACATAATGTGTATTTATCTAAAATACCTATCCAACGGGCTATCACGCGCCTAAAACGGAGGTCATATGCAAAAGTTATGACCCCAAGAAGTTGAGGTACCAACTTACCCATAGGGACCCACATAACTTTTGGTGTTTCATTTCCTAGGGTTAGGTTTTAGGATGTCTAGGGTTTTGGCATTCATGAGTAATATTAAAAAGGCCTCTAGAGCCTCATTGCAATCATTCTTCTCAGACAAATGCACGTAGCAGCCACATCTCTTCTCAAAGATAGCTACCAACATTCGAGCAAGTGTTTCATTTCTGTAGTTTTACAGTTTTGGCCTATTTCATTTATTCAATAGAAGATATTGTTCATTGGATATCTGTTTTGTTCTTCATATCTATGTGTTTATTGTATTCATTTTGTTAATCATTTCATTTTGCTCCTAAATCCAGATCACATAAGGAAATTAACTATATTTCCTTTAACCGATGAGTGTCAGATCCTTAACAGAGTGTTCGATCCTTAATAGACAACTCAATTTATCCCGAAGGAATTGACTCGGTAAAACCTGAGCAGAGCTCTCTATAGTGAAGCAAGTCATAAGGCAAGCAACCTCACTACTCTGCAAGTCATGAGGAAAGAAAACCTCCCCTTTCATTAAGTCATGAGGCAAGCAACCTCAATACTCTTCAATTCATGAGGAAGGTAACCTCACTACTTTTCCAATGATGAGGCAATAAACCTAACCTTGAAGGAAGGAAAGTAATAAGAAACCTTTCATTAGGTAAGACCCCTTGAATGATAATCCCACACGAATTTTAATTAGAGCCATTAAGTACTCAAAGGCACTCATAGCCATTAAGTACTCAAAGGCAGTCGGTGTACGCAAAGGTACATAAGAGTACACAAATATGCCAATGAGTAGGAGTACGCATATCTGCATATATGTGTAATAATTTATCTAAATCATAGCCATTAGTGACTATATCCATTAGCGAGAGCGGACACCGGAATCATCAATAAGCACTGGAATCATAAAGAATCATCAAAATCAGAAGCGGTAAGTACACACCAGAATCATAAGCAATGGTAAGTACACACCGGAATGGGTAAATGTACGAATGGTTGATCAGTCACTAGACGAATGGGTATGAATGGGTAACTCGAATGGGTCCGGGCTTCACAGAACACCTTCCGTTTTCACAAAATATCGTCTAGGATCCGAACTAGCCATCCCTGCACAACCACACCAACGGCCTCTGCAGCTCTCCTTTTTTTCTCATTCTCTGCATTCTATCTCCGCTATGTAGCTTCGAATAAATGTATCATGCCTGTGTATTTTCTTTCTTGTCTGTAATTACTTATTTCCTTCTTGTCACATAGTACCCTTCCCATTGAGCCACTGGGATGTCACGAAGTATTCCCTCCCCCACAGGCCTAGCAAAAAGCACCCCCTAGCTTGACCATTTACATGCTCTCTGATCCGTCCCTCCCCTCAAAGAGCAGAGCGTAAGTTCCACTATATTTATTTCCCTCAAAGACTGAGTCTGTTAGAACCTTTATGAGGTACAACTGTCCCTTCCTTCCATTAACTTGTATCCATTACTAAACCGATAAGTCCTACGTCCTTGGATAACTAGTTCCACTCTTTCCTTTCCCTTATACTAACCACCTCCTTATTTATACTAATCACTCCCTTTCGGATATGGCTCTAGTCCTTTCCGAGGGAAGGTGAACCCCAGGTGGAGATGCAAGTGAGCTGTGTAGGGTGAAGTATCCAAGTTCCTAGGTGTTTCTATAGTACTTGTTGGTAGGAGCCGAGAATATGTGGGTTCGAGGTCTTTGTCTCTTTCCTCACCAATGATGTTCTTCAATGTGTTGTGTCCTACTAAGATTATTAGGGGCAATCTTATAGAAAATTCTCGTATTACCCATAAAATTCCAACCCTGCCTCCATCGACCCCTTGTCTAAATTACCCTCTGAAAACTTAATCTATCAGGTTGGTTTTTAGATGAATTTATATTTATGGTCTGTATCTTGTTGAAAACCTGAAAAACATTTACATTGATTTATAGTTTTAGTGGATTATGTGGCGTGGAAGTCTGGTGTGAGTCTTTTGACGTTGGTTAAACGTTTAATTTTTTGGGTTTTTTGGTCGGAATTTGGCGAAGTAAATTTGGACAAAATCGTGATTTTATGTTGTTTAAATTGCATTTCTGAATGCATAAATGGATTCAGCGTGCTGAAAACCCCTTGGAGCACTTGGATTATACAAACTTAACCACTCAAATCTGCAGATCCAACCATTCATCACCAAATTTCGAGCAAAATCAAACCAAAAAAATTGCCGAAAAATAGCCAAAAGGTAGAACTTTTAAACTACTGCGAGTCCTTTTGCTCAAGCCTTCCTTACAAGTTGGAAAGACGATCCCCACTTGTAGCCACCGCCCATTGATGGGGTGCGGGCCCTATCACATTTCTTAGGCGTGAGTCCGACCAAGATGTGAAAGATATATATTTTTAAAACGTGTCCATTGCAAAATTAATTTATTCATTTTTTTCTGCAAAATAAACTTTCCCTTACAATTTTTTTTAGAGAAAACAATTTTTTTTTTTTAATTTATAAAATAAACTTTTCCAAAAAAAATTAAAAACATGTAAAGAAAACAATTTTTTTTTTTAAATTTATAAAATAAACTTTTCCAAAAAAATTAAAAACATGTGTATTTGCAAATGAAATCCGCTTTGCTAAGAAAATATTTTTCCTTTAATTAATATGAAGCATGTATTAGAGTGTTTATTGCACAAAAACCGAGTACCATGTGAGATACATGCCAAATTTGTTGTAAACTCCCACTTTTCTTCGAGAGTACAACGCAATATTGATCATCACAAATAAGAAAGAACATCTAATTTCAATGGGTCAAAAGTGTCACCTAACCACTAGACAATTAGAACATCTAATTTCAATCTTGGTCAAAAGTGTCACCTAACCACTAGACAATTAGTATATTTTTATAAATTTTAATGGGTGAATGTAACCACTAGACCATTAGTATATTTTTATAATTTTTAATGGGTGAATGGAAGTGCTGAAGTTTTTTTTTTTAAATTGCAAGGAAAACAATTTTATATTTACTAGTGGACTTTTTGGAATATGAATAAATAAAATAAGGGAAAAAGTTTCAGATTACATAAACATGTAACATAGACATCCTATATAAAGAAAGAGTTAAAGTTGTTTTGAACATATTTAAAATAGGAGTTGAATATGAAATCATTCATCTCATTTAAACTTATAACAAAACACTCACCAATGAGAATTAGCAAAAATAATCATTTCCCTTTGAAAAATAATCATCCATATTAACTTTTTTTTTGCCATTAATTAGAGGAAAGTAAAAGAAAAGTTAGGATTCATAAATTAGATCATACTAGTAAATTTGTAAAAATCAATTATATGTTTTATGTTTTCATTATATATATATATTTTTAAACGTCTGTATATCTTTTTTTTAAACTTGTGCTAATTTAAAATGACCAAAAAAATAAACACTCCTAATTGTAAAGATAGTCCAAGATTTCACTAAATTATTTTCACTATGTAAGTGTTATTCCTACTTAAAACGAATTATGATATTTTTGCCATGATGATTAATGAAAAGTTTACTTACACATTGATGAAAAATTGTTTCTACAATGATAAACTATAGAACAACATTGTGTCTAGTTGCAAAAGTGTCAATAGTAATATTTGTGATCTGTCCTAAAACTTATGATCCATTTTGCCAAATAATATTTCTTGTGTTGTTATAAATTTGTTGGATGATCCATTTTGTCAAAAAATATTTATTGTGTTGTTATGAATTTGTTACCTTTATATATTAGAATCATGATCTTGGTTCACAAAATTTAAATTACCATGAATTCTTATTACTTATGATATTGACAATAAAGGATTCGATCCTAATAGGTAGTAGGAGATGATATCTCAAAGAAACCTATTGTTGAACTCAACCTCATTGTGATTCCATTTCATAGTCTTGCTTGGAAGTCCCCACTCTTTTTCTTTCCAGGTAACATATGCCAAGGAAAACCCTTGGGCACTTCCGCTCATTCTGGGATGGTACCTGTTAGAACAAGAATTTTTGATAAACGGATGTATTTTCCTTAGGAAATAATCCCTAGGTGAAAACATGAAGAAAATAAGCTTAGCGCAACCCACAATATATTTTATATCCTAAGTTCTTTGGCGATTTAACAGTTTGGCACATTATGGCTAAAGAGCGCACAAATCGCAACGGTTGAGCGAGGCATGCTCAGATCTACGGTCAACATCCGATATCGGACCCCCCCCCCCTCCCGACCTTTCTGCCTTTAACGGTGTGCGGGGTGGGGGGGTCCGAGTTGGTGGTTTTATGGCGCGAGCCCCTCACGATGTGTCGCCTCTACAACAACTTAGACCCCCCCCTCCTCTTTACCACTTACCGCCTGCCCCCCCCTCCGAGCTAACCGCCATACCACCTCCCAATATCGCCCGTGCTCCCATTGACATCTGTACTCCACTCACACCGTCGCACACCTTTTCCTTTTCTGTCGTTATTTCTCTCCCTCTCACCTCCCGACACTTGTTCCACTTACACTCCATGTCACCTCCACTATTATTGTTGTTTACCCTTGACCAATCACATCGCTCTCCCTCCACATCCTTTCCCCTTGCCACATCACCTTTGCGCCTTTACACCTCATCTCCCAAATTCTTATGCTCACACATTCCTAGTCACCACCAACCGCATCCTTCCACATGGCCATCGTTCACTCATTGTACCATGTGAGTGTGCGCCAAGCACATCGCCAACTCACCATTTCATCCACGTCCATCTGCGAGTTTTCCCTGCAAGCGTCCAACAAAGATACAAGTGACAAAAGATCAGAGTGAGACCATCACGTTTTCAAGGTGCCGAGTTGAATCAATGCTCGTCCTGATCCCGATGAAAGCAGTTAATGAAAGTGAGGGAGGTGGTTGAAGCCTCGTCTCACCACATAAATGGAAAGCTCGAAAGGACTGGTCGTGGAAGCAAACTGTCGACCCAGACTAATCTAAGTTCACGTTTGATAGAGAGTTGCATGCATAGTCTAACAGTGAAGACACTGACGGACTGATCTGAGCTTGCGTCTGACAGAAGAATGCATGCACAATGTTATCTCCCAAAATAGCACCGTCATTTTGGTCGGGTTTTATGGTGGATAACATGGCTATTGATAGTTTCCTCAATTCATTGTTGAGTCTTTTTAGCTGCAAAACTTGAGTTTTGGTTTTGTCTTAAGAAAATAGTTTGACCCATAAAGTCTTCTTTTCAAAATTTTCATTTTTACACTTTCATCAGCTAACGTGTGTCCAAAAGTTGAGTGTGCGCTATTGAAAGTGCATGCTTTCCGCAGCTAAGGAACAGTTTTTCAAAGGTCATGCGTTGTTGAAAGTGCATGCTTTCCACAGCTAAAGAGTGCTTTTAACAAAGAGGCACGTTGTTGAAAGTGCATACTTTCCACAACTATTGAGCGGTTTTCACAAAGTCGCGCGCTGAGGAAAGTCAAGATTATCAACAGCTAACAGAGGCTGTACTCCTGGGTTGGAAACATCAAATCAAATCTTTGGTTCCATATCAGACATTGTTCACAAAAGACTGTTTAGATTTTTGAATTGTAAATGGAAAGAATGATACTTAAAATTGCAGGGCACTTTTCAATCCCTTCCCAAGCTCCAAATGAAGATCTGAAAACACCATTGGATAGCTTAGATTCTCTAGATGTCAATCGACTATCTAAACATGCAAAACGGACTCTCCATGACCGAGAAAATTGATTTTGACAAAATTTGCACTTTCACCAGCGCAGAAGGCAGAATTTTGACTAGTTAGCTGTGGAAAGTGGCCACTTTCAACAGTGCAGGAGCAGATTTTTCAGGCAGGTGCACTGTTGAAAGATGTCATGGCCAGAATAGCCAAATTTTTGCCCAGATCAAGAATTTTTGGGTTTGGATGGTTTGAATCCTTCTTCAATAAGCTGGTTATGAATTATCAAATCAAAATCTGAAGGCCATTTTTGGAGATGAAAGTCAAAAGGGCAT
>ML868547.1:8288-20775 GCA_009831015.1 Picea engelmannii
TATATATATATAGTATTTAGTAATTAGTAATTTATTTCTTTATTTTTATTTTCTTTTAGGATTCTTAGATTGGTCAATGGAGCCATTAAACTCGTCAGAACGAGTTATACCAAACGACTTGGGTTACTTAGACAACCCCAGACCGAACTTGTTCTTTAAATTGACGAACGGTCATTTTCGCTCGTCAACAAAACCCTATCTCCAAAAGGATGGAGGGCCAAGATTGATCCTCATACACCTTATGAGATCAATGGTCAAGATTAAAATACCACAACTTAAATTATTTCTCACTTTAGCTTTATAAAAAAGTACTCATTAAGTCAACATTAAAATATAACCCATTTAATGTATTTTTTCCTAAGTACAATTTTAAGAAAAAGATTAACCCATCAACTTGAATAAGTTTCATTGTCCTCCTCCATGCTAGGATGTCATGCACGGTGAAGACCTTCCTTGCTATCCAATCTCAACACTCCCTCTTAGTGAGGAAGGGATTTTGTCTCAACCCCATCTTATCTCTGAACTTTGCAAACTTCTGTCTGTTCAGTGCATTGGTGAAAATATATGCCATATGCTCATCAGTCTGTATATAATCAAGCCTCACAGCTCCTCTATACATAATCCCAGATGAAATGATACTTGATATCGATGTGCTTGCTACAATCATGAAACACCGGATTCCCAGAGAGCTTCATACAACTCTGATTGTCACAGTGAATCATAGTAGTTTCTAGATCCTTCTTGAACAATCCCAAGAGTAGCTTCCTAAGCCACAGTGTCTCACATGTTGCCACGCTAGCAGTCATGTACTCTACCTCAACAAAGTTTAATGCCACCGATTTCTGCTTCCTATTGAACGAGGAAATGATGCATGATCCAATGTTGAAACAACAACCCAAATTACTCTTTATGTCCTCTGCACATCCTGCCCAATCAACATATGTAAATCCTGCCAATCTCACTCCACCACTACGCTCATATAACAACCCGTACTCCACTGTAACATTGAGGTAGCAAAGCACATGCTTCACAGCGAACCAATGTACTCTTCGAGATTCCACCATGAACTGACTCAAAGAGTTTACTGCAAAGTTGATATATGGTTGAGTATTGACCAGATACATGAGTGATCCAATTAACTGACGATACATAGTGGGGTCTACTGTATTTGAATCTGATACATCAATCTTCCTCCAATTTGTGACTAGAGGCGTGGACATTGGCCTACAATCTGTCATCTTAAACCTACGCAAGATCTCCACTGTATACTTCCCTTATCCCAAGAAGAAGCATCCATCTTGTTGGCAGACCTCCAGACCAAGGAACTAATGCATCAACCCAAGGTCTTTCATCACAAACTCAGTTGCAAGGTTGACCTTGCAATCTGCTATCAGCTGCTCATTCCCTGTCAGAAATAGGTCATCTACATATAACACCAGTATGAGAGGCACCTCCCCTGCAAGAAAATACAGGTTCAGATCAGCCTCGCTCCGCTGGAAACCCATCTCCCTCAAGTATTTGTCTATCCTCAAGTATCATGCACGAGGTGCCTGCTTGAGCCCATACAAGGCTCTCCTTAGTCTACACACATGCGTCTCTTTGCTGCCTACCTCAAATCCCTCTGGCTTCTCAACATATACCTCTTCCTCAATAACTTCATTAAGGAAAGCAGTCTTCACGTCCATTTGGTGAACGTGCCAACCCTTTTCTGTTGCCAATGATATGACTGCTCAGATCGAGGAATACCTGGCCACCGGGGTGAGAGTCTCCTCCTAGTCAACTCCCTCTTATTGTGAAAACCTTTTGGCCATGAAGCGGGCTTTGTACTTGTCCACACTACCATCTACTGCATCCTTGACCTTGTAGATCCACTTGGATCCAACCACCTTCTTGCCTTCTGGCCTGGGTACCACCTCCCATACATCATTATTCATAATGGAGGCATATTCCTCCATCATGGCCTCCTGCCACACTCCATGTTGTGCAACTTGCTCACAAATGGAAGACCCTACATCAATGAGTTGTGTCATTAATGCCATGTACCCAAGTCTCTCTGGTGGTTTACTTCGTCTGAAATCTCTCTCTGGAAGTCCTGCTAACCTGGAATCACTGACTGTGGAATTATACCACTTAGGTTGTGGCCTAATATTCTACTCCTGTGGAACTGCATCACGCTCCTCCTCTTCATCATCATCTCGCTCCTCCTCCTCATCATCATCTCACTCCTGATGATCCTGTCCAACTGTCTCCCTCTCAATACTTGTACCTGTACCTATACCAGTACCACGTGTTAAATCTGTGATCCAGTGCTCTGACTCTGTGATTCAGTGCTCTAACTCTGTGCCTCCTCAAGCTTGACTCTCGAATCATGTCCCTACTGGTCCTGTGCCTGCAAGTATTTATATCTCCTCTATGCACGCGCCTCCTCAAACTCTACATCCCTACACACTATCATCTTCCTACGTCCTGGCACAAAGATCCTGTAGGCTTTGGAAGCCTCACTAGATCCAACAAGCAACCCCTTATCTACTATGGGTTCCATCTTTGTCCTCTTCTTCGAAAGGACATGGTAGTAACATATGTTGCCCCAGATGAAAAGATGACTCACATCTGGTTTGGTACCTGTAAATACCTCCTCATGTGTCAACTTCCCCAAAATTGTGTGGGGACTCCTGTTCTGAATATAAACAGTCGTGCGACTATCCTCTGCCCATAAAAACAGTGGCAAACCCTGATCATGTATCATCGCCCGTGTTGCTTCGACTATGGTCATGTTCTTTCTCTCGGCCACTCCATTCTATTGAGGATTGTAAAGAACGATGAGTTCCTTCTTGATCCCCGTTGTTGCGCAATAATCTAGAAACTTCTTGGAGGTGTACTCACTCCCATTGTCGGATCTCAACACCCGAATCTTCCTGCCAGTCTGGTTCTCAACCAGAGCTCTAAACTCCTGAAATCTTTCGAAGACTTCATCCTTAGCCTTCAATAACTATATCCAGGTTTTCATGGAGTAGTCGTCAATGAATAGAACAAAGTATTTGAAGCCACTCACTAACTCCATGCTCATCGAACCACATACGTCAGAATGTATCAAGTCCAATACTCCCTTGGACTTGTGTTCACTCGGTGGAAATGGTCTCTGAGAATACTTTCCCATTGCACAACCCTTGCAAGGGCCATGCCTCTCAGTTGTGAACTTATGCAACCTTGTGACTGCCTGTCTTAAGTGCCCCAACGCACCAAAGTGTATATGCGCCATCCTCTTGTGCCACAACTCTCCCATGTATGTGGTTGTACTGACTAATGCTTTCCCTTGATGAAATTGAAGCTTGTAGACCTTCTCTTCCCGAACCCCAATCATCCTGTCTATCTTCTCACTTGACCCTATTAGCTTGACGAACACCCTTCCATTACAGAATTTGACCTCATACCCTTTATCCTCAAGAGTAGAGACCAAGATGAGGTTCTTTTTCAACCCATGAACATATAGTACATCAACAAACCAGAGTGGTTTACCCGATTCCCTATGAAACAAAACTGTACCAACCCCTTGCGCCTTGTAGTGCATGTCATCTCCGAGCTCTACAACCAGATTCACGCCTCCCTCTTGTAGCCTAGTGAAAAACTCTTTGCGCCCTGCCATATGAAAAGATTCTATGTTGTCCACAAACCACATGTCTAAGACTATTGTGCTAGACATACAAGCTATGAAGCAAAAATCATCCTCGAAGCTTTTGGAAAAATCATCCACTACTGTTGAAGTTTCCATCTGCGGTTGGTTCTTCTTCTTATTCTCTGGACACTGTGAGGAAAAGTGTTCCATCTTGTGAGATTGGAAACATTTGACTTTTGAAAATTCAATGTTCTTCTTTCCACCCTTCTTTTTCTTATGCTTGGCCTTGCCTTTGCTCGCAAGAGCCAAGCCTTCTTCATCCACAATCTGTGGTAAAGATGAAGATTCACTATACTAACCAAGTCTGATCTCCTCCTGCACAAAATCATCCCATAATCTCTGCCAATCAGGGAGTTTCTCCCGAGCTACAATTCCATGCATGAACGCATCCTGTGACTTCGAAAATCCATTCAGTGCCACATGTACCAACTCAGACTCTTCAGTTTTCTCACCTACTGCGCCTAACTCATCCCTGGTCTATGTAAGTCGAGTAAGGTAGTGAACCACACATTCCCCTTTATACATCTTGGTACTTCTTAGTCTTTCCCTTAGGCAACCCACATCTCCTTAGTGGACATTTTCCTTGTGAGGTGAGGGATTATGTGATCCTTTACCCCATCAAGGAGTATGCTTTTGGCTTTAGCCTCACCCTTCTTCCAGGTCACCAATGCAGTTACATTTGTGGGAGCTGCAACCTTATCATCAACATGGTCAAGGACATCATTGACATCCAAAACCATAGTGACCATTTCCTTCCAGGGGACAAAGTTTTGAGCACCCTGAAGCCTATCATCCATTCTCAAGGTCATGGCCATTTCTGATAATGATTTTGTGTTGCAATATACCCTTCTGTTTTATAGATCTGAACTCCACTAATGCATATCTATGTTTTCCTTTGTAGATCTACACTTCTATGTTGTAGATTTGAACTTTTGTGCTACAGGTTTGAACATCTACGTTGCAAATCTGAACTTATCTACTGTAGATATGAACTTTTTTGTTACAGATCTGGACTTATCTGTTGCAGATCTGAATTTTTGTGTTGCAGATCTGAACTTATCTATTGCAAATATGAGATTTTGTGTTACATATCTGAACTTATGTGTTGCAGATTTGAAATTAATGTTGTTTGTTCAACAATCCTACTCTGATACCATGTGAATTTTCTTCAAACCCAGTTCACTAAATCAATTAATTTTTTTGTTCACTAATTCTGCCAGGTTTTTTTCACAAATAAATAATACACAACAGAAAATAATAACTAGGAACTTAACAAAAAAGGTAACAACAATCACATCACATGTACACAAGTAATTTTTGGACAATTCGTCCTTGGAAAAACCTAGGAGGGAAAATCAATGCAACATATTTGGATTTTATTATTATTGAGCAAGAAAATATAGAGATCTCTTACAATAAAATCATTCCAGCCAAATACAAAACCTCATCAACAAATGTATGGTCCCCTTCTGCAAATCCTCCTAATCAGATCTGTAGGAAAAGACCTATGCAATGCTGAAAATGTGTGCCAATCTCAGTGTAGAAGCCTCCTCTGTCTCCCTGCAAAATCTCTCTCCAAACCCTCAAGCAATTCTCATCCCTCCCTCTTCAGAAAATTGTCTCTCTCTTGTGCATAATGCACCCCTCTCCAATTTGATCTCCTTTTTACTCAATGAGCAAGTGAGAAACCCTATCTCCAAAAGGATGGAGGGCCAAGATTGATCCTCATACACCTTATGAGATCAATGGTCAAGATTAAAGGACCACAACTTAAATTATTTCTCACTTTAACTTTATAAAAAGTACTCATTAAATCAACATTAAAATATAACCCATTTAATGTATTTTTTCCTAAGTACAATTTTAAGAAAAATATCAACCCGCCAACTTGGATAAGTTTCAGTGTCGTCCTCCATGCTAGGATGCCATGCATAGTGAAGACCTTCCTTGCTATCCAATCTCAACATTCTTTATCCTTTCTAATAATTTCCTTTCACTCTCATGCATGGCCATGCAGATCAACTATCATTAGAAATATGTTTTAGGTATGGAAATATTATCAATAATTTTTTATGGATAATAACTGATCCAAAATGGATCCAAATCAAACATGAATGGCATATGATTCAAGTTAAACAAAATAATTAGCAAAAGAAGAGGCTATGGAAGTTGTTGAAAAGGCTATGGAAGAAGAGTTAGTGATATCGCTACAGAGGAAGAGGTTGTTGAAGAGTAGTTCAAAGCGACAGAAGTGGATGAAGTAGGAGGCTGCAATTGTTAGTGTGATGGCCACATGTTGATCTAGTTAGCTACCCACTCGCCACAAGGATCCTTGAGTTGCCAATATAAGAGCCAAATAATTAACAAAATAAAAATAAAGACAGGAACCCATAAGGGAATCTTGTCAGCAAAGAGACAGAGGGGAAAGACAACATTGTAGAAGGGGAAAATGAAACAGCAAGGACACCCGACCTTCCAGCTACTCTAGCAGATCCTAGTGTTGCATATATCCTCTTGCACAATAAACTAAAATGAGGTTCCTTGGTTGAGATTCGAAAGAACTTTATTTTGTTCATGTAAGGGAATTTCTAAAGACCAAGAGAAAGCCAAAATACTTTGTAAAGACCTCTTTAAATTGTTGATTTATAAAGATTGAGCATCACCATTCCAATCTAGTTTTCCCAAGTTGGGTTTCCAGGATAAATCGTTGTCTATTGTGGTTGTATTCTTGTGTATAGTTTCAATTCTGCATGTTTAATAATTTTTGTGGGTTTTCTCTCTGAATGCTAGCTGTAGTGCCATTGCACATTCTCTGCTCTAATGGCATTAATTGGAAACAAATGACCAAATCGTTGCTCTATTAACTAATAATCTGTTGAATAAATTAAATGCATTGGGTAGAAAGATTGAGGTTTCTATTTGAATGTATGAGTAGTAGATTCGTGTGCCAAAATTGTGCTATTGCCTTGTTTGTGTTTCGGTAGCATTCAGTAGATGGTTCTTGTGTTTGGGACAACGACTTTCACTCCCATTTTTTCCCCGTCAAGCAGTGGGACGCTGCTATATACATTCACACGCACCAAATCTGTTTTTATACTCACATCAACTCATTTTTTTAAACATAGACAACAAATCCATTTTTTCATGCAGCCATATTGGGATTTGTTTTTATATTGGTTGGAAGCATTCCCAACGATTCTCTTCAACTTGAGACATTGGCTAACTTATCCACAAGTAGTGATTCCCTCTTTCATTGATTATGTTGTTGCCTTTGTTATGATCAACGACCTAAGAGTGAAGAATTTTGAAGTGTATCGACAATTCAATAGCAAAGTATTTTTATTTTTTTTCTAACTTAGAGTTAGAGTGTATAGTGGAATATTTTGATGTTCAAACTGTTGATTTTAGTTTTTTTTTTCCTCGGAAAAAAAGGGTGATTTTATTCATATAGAAGAAAATTATGTTATGTAGATGCATGATGAAGTCATGCATATTGCACCTTTGTGAAGACCAAAAGGTGGATAGAAGCACAACTTCATCCATAAATAGAGTTGTGATATAATTCTTCAAAACAAGAAAGTCCACGAGGGTCTCCTGCCACAAAAAATTCCAACAATACCTCCAGCCATATTAGTCTTCTTCAAACATTACATAGAATATATACAGAGTATAAAGGATAACAACTAGAGGGCCAAGCAAAAAATAAGATGTCCTACTGTAGATCGCCAACATATATATAAAGTATAATGCACAAAAAAAGTCTAATCAGAAATTTGTCTTCACTGAAATTATGAATTTGTGGCCACTATATTATCAGCTCTGTAGGGGAGGGAGCCCCTTCGATGAAAGGCCTATGATAGTATTCGTAGAACACCTGATTATTGATTTTCACAATATGCCACTAACCAAACTATAGTTGAATGCCATCCTCTGATAAAGAATATGCTTTAGTGTTATGCTCCCAATATATATTCTTTACAAAGAAGGAGTCAAATGAGTTTAAATATATAAATATTTCATCAAGAAGTGGCTGCAATAAATATTTTGGCACCTTTGTTCCTTTGTGACCCAGTTCACAACATTCATGGAATCCCCAAAAAGTTGTATAGACTTGATCCATTTTCCCCCAACAAATAGAAGGAGAAGTTTTAAGGACATCAATTCAATGATATTGTTTGATCATGAGCCCAAACCCATTTTTATCTTGAAAAGATGATGATCAGAGAGATAGAGTATCACACCTCCACCACAACGAAAGTTTTGTGAAGATCCATAAAAAAAAACCCAGGGCCTTGAAAAGTCAATGCTTTCTACTTGGACAATGTAGACAACTGGGGTGTCCTTTTCCTGTAGGAAATGGGACAATATCCCAAGACCCTGACTCGCTAAGATTTCAAGCACAATTGATTTTTCCTAGAAAATTGTTGCATTCCTGGCAAGCCAGACCCCCCAACAGATGATGAGAGGCAATGTTTTGATGTTTTTATTTGTAGAATCTTGAACCCAGTCTTTCCAAGCCTCCTCTATAATTTTTCCTGACCATATACAATTCATATGCAAGGATGATGAGACTTCTCACCACGTCTGAATGGTAAATGGGTAGGAAATAAGAAGATGTGACACCGATTCTTCCTGAGATTTGCAAAGGGTGCACCATCCAGGACCAAATAGTTGTTTCTTCCTTAAGATATCCCAGGTAGGAACTTTATTTTTTAATGCGCACCACATAAAAATGTGTGACTTTATAGGACAATGTAGCTTCCAGAGACCCTACCACCACCATGAAGGTTCTTGTTGGTGTAGGTACAAACTAAGTTGTGTGTAGCCCAGCTTTGGGGTGTAGGAGTCGTGCAGAGCATGTTGCCAAATCAATTCATCATCTCTATCCAGAATCCTGATGTGTGATGTTTGGAGTGAGATGAGGTATTCGTCCCAGATTTGAGTGTATTCAAGATCTAATCCAATCTGGACAACTTTTTTCCAAGCCTGTTGCTAGATAGTAGTATGATGCAGATTAGAGATTTGGTTCAGGTAGAAAATTCCAAGCTGATGTAACTGGGCAATCAAATCATTTGGAAGGATGTGAGCGTTTCTTCTATCAGGCCAAGAATCCGAGCCAATTCGAACCTGCGAACCATGACCCACCTGCCAGGCCAATCCTTCAACTATGAGGGGAAAATATTTTACCACAACTTTCCAAATAATAGAACAATTTAAGCGTTGTTTTTTAGGATTTCAAATCCAGTTTTCCAAGGTCTCAAGTTGCGGAAGAGTAGTTCAAAGATACAAAAGTGGGTGAAGTAGGAGGTTGCAATTGTTATCGTGATGGCCACACATTGACCTACAAGGAACTTTGAGTTGCCAATATAAGAGCCAAATAATTAACAAAATAAAAATAAATACAAGAACCTAGAAGGGAATGCTACTAGAAAAGAGACAAAGAAGAAAGACAAGAATGTAGAAGGGGAAACCGAAAAGGTAGGGACATCCGGCCTTACAGCTACCCCAATAGATCCCAGTGTTGCCTATATCCTCTTGCACAACAAACTAGAAGGGGGTCTCTCGACTGAAATTTGAAAGGCATTTATTTTATTCCTGTAAGCGAATTGTTAAAGCCTAAGAGAGAGCGAAAATACTATGTAAATACCTCTATAAATTGTTGATTAATAAAGATTGAGCATTTCCATTCCAAGTTGGTTTTCCCAAGTTGGGTTTCTAGGGTAAGTTGTTGTCTATTATGGTTGTATTCTTGTGTATGGTTTCAATTCTATGTGTTTAATAATTTTTATGGGTTTTCTCTCTCAATGTTATTTTACTTTCATTGCACATTCTCTACTCCGATGTCATTAATTGGAAACAAATGCCCAAATCATTGCTCTATTAACTAATAATCTGCTGAAAAAAATAAATGCATTGGATAGAGAGTTTGAGGTTTATGTTTGAATGATTGTGTAGTAGATTTGCATGCCAAAATCGTGCTATTTACTTGCTTGGGTTTTGGTAGCATTCAGTAGATGGTTCTTGTGTTTGGGATAGCGCCTTTCACTTCCATTTTGTCCCCCCCAAGCAGTGGGATGCTACTATATACATACAAATGCACTGAATCTATTTTTACACTCACAACAACTCATTTTTTTAACACAGACAACAATTCCATTTTTTCACATAGCCATATTGGGATTCGTTTTTATATTGGTTGGAAGCATTCCCAACAATTCTATTCAACTTGAGACATTGGCTACCTTATCTAGAAATAGTGATTCCCTTTTTCATTGACTCTGTTGTTGCCTTGTTATGACCAATAACCTAAAAGTGAAGAACTTTGAAGTGTATCAACAATTATGTAGCAAAGTTTTTTATTCCAACTCAGAGTTGGAGCACATAGTAGAATATTTTGTTGTTCGAAGTGCTGATTTCAATTATGCAACATGGTGTTTAATTTCCCTTAGAGATGGAATTCATAGTGGTTGTAGCAAAACATACACTTAGGGGTTTCAAACAATGTTTCAATACCTGTATTTAATATGGTGGAGCATATTCCAATCTAATAGTAATTGTAGAAGATAGAGTAATTTTCCTCTACATTAAGGATTTGTATTGGTGAATTGTGTGGAATCTTAGTCCCTCAGTTATAGATCAATAAAAATCATTATCATAAATAATGATAAGTTGTGGGGATAATTCTATAGAAGGATAAGATGGTAAGGATAATAATAATCATATGTAGATGATAACAAATATGAGTTAGGTTGTCTATTTTAAAGGGGTCTAGATGTATTATTTTAAAATCAGAATAGATATGAGGATGCATTGGAGGTTGTAATGGTAAAGGAAGAGCGTGGATGGTGTTGGTAATCATTGGTAAAGAGGGTTTATTTTTGTAATATTTAGAAATAAGAATTGAGTTTAATCTAAGATAGGATTTGATTTCTAAGTTGTGTTTCCTTCTCATGTTGTTAAATTTGGTTGACTCTTAAAAGCTAGTTGTGTGGTTGGGGTAGTTGTTTATTGTTGTAGTTTATCACATGCAGGAAAAATTGAGGTATGGTTTTATTATAGTTATTGTGTCGTATTGGTATCATAGTAACAAGTATAGTTCATAGAGAAGTTTCCTTCAATTTGGGAAGAATAGGAAGGTTTATTGAAGGAGCTAGAAAATGAGGATTATGAGCTTGGTAGAAGGTTGGAATTTTTAGAGGGGAGATTGAGGATTGAAGGGTCTGATGATGAAGGAGAAATTGTTTTCATCACTTTGGTTGGAATACTTGACCCTTTGGAGAGGCTTGTTGAAGTCATATCAAATCAAGGAACTTGAGTGAAGTGTGGGGAGTTGGACTTCCAAGAGGATTTGAACTTAGATGTGTTGATCAATAGGGTTTAAGAGTGTTAGCACCTTGAGATAGAGAACATTGCAGAGAATGACCCAAAAAGACTAAAGTTAGAGGTGTCAAAGATTAAATTTGATGCAAATTTATAGTGGGACCATGTTCAGGGGATCAAATTTTTCTCAAAAATTCAAAGTGCTCAGAATCGCTTCAAATCGAACAAGAGCGTAGGCCTTGTCGTTGCGAACCCAATGCAACTCGTTTCGTCTCAAATGGATGTCGGGAGCGAGAGATATCACGATCTGTTCGAATCATCAAACAGGGAAAAAAAAAAGGGACGCTGACTGTGCAGTCCGTACAGGCTGACGTGGTAGAGTCCGTACGCTGACGTGGCAGAGGTTATGTGGTAGTTTTTGATTGGCTGGCAGTTGGGTGAATCATGTTTTGGCACGTGGCAATTTTTGGTTTGTGGTTGGATGCCACGTGGCCCAATCATGGGCCGCCACGTGGCATCATTATATTGGTTCAAAATTATGGAGTCCGTGGGATTCGAACCCCGGACCTCCCACACCGATCAAAGCTTTTGTAAAGTCCACCCTGCCAACGGGCCACACTTTATTCCTTGTTAGCTATATGTGTTCTAAATTATTTGAATTAATGTAATGGTGGATATGGCGGGGGGTTAGGCTAGGGCTTAGCCCCGACCCGTGGTTCTATTATGTCACATATGACCATACTATAGCAATTGCACGGGATTTGGTGTTACACACGGAGCCCAGCCCCGGTTCCATATATGACCACCGTTGCAAAGAGTGTGGGTTTACAAATGGTTGTGCCTCCAGTCACATGACCCGTGGCATGCGACCTTGCCATAGAGCGCACAAGAATGTTCAAAATGGTTTCAACGGATAGCCCATGCGCCCGACACTTGGCACGACCATATTCACTCTTGCAAACGGTTAGCCCTTTTTTTATTTGTGTCGGTCGTATGGAGGACTCATGTGCCCGAGAGCTAGGCGATTAGGGGCTGGCGCGCCCATAACCGTCCTACAGTTTGCACCGTTTACACGGTTGCGTTCGGTGCCGGGTTTTCACGCTTTAAATTGAGTGTGTGCTAGGTTGAATGAACAAGGGTGCGTTTTGTAGATGCAGAGACAACAATCTTGAAGAGGGGACTTCCAAGAAGCCTAACTTCTTCGTTTTTTGGCCAAACGAGGTGCCGAAAAAGCCCAGCTAGGGGTTTTTGGACGCTCTGAAGCCATTGGAGCAGTCTGTTGGTCAATTTGAGCATTGTAAGTCACGTTTTTGAGAACTTTGAGCAATTAATAATAATGATCCATTGGAAGCTTGTTAAGCCCTAATATTGTCCCATTACCCCTTAATTGGGGCATATTAGATTAGTAATGTTATTTTATTTATGTCGGCTTTAGGCCATTAGTTGTAATTATACCTCCTAGTCTCCTATATATACCAAGGAGACATTTTCATT
>ML868549.1:10592-20775 GCA_009831015.1 Picea engelmannii
GAATTTGAATTTTAAGATGAATTTGAATTTTAATGTTATGTGGTTGATATGATAGTTCCATTGGACTTCACATAGTATATATCCTTTTATTTCAAAATATTCATGGAGATGAATTTTGCTAAGTTCATCGATCAAGGAAAAGTGATAAAACGAGCTACATACTACATTTGCGTCAGAGAGCTTATATTAAAAGGAAAACCAGGTCATGTATATTCTTTAAGATCATATAAAAACTGCCAATATATTGAATGTATCATTAATTTTCCATAACAAAACATACAACCAAGAACCAAGTAAATAAAAAATGTATTGAAATTCGAGGCACAAGGCAACACATGAACACAAAAGGCGCCAAGTGAGATCCCACAAGGGTCCATAGAGCAGTACACATCGACCTATGCATCAAATAATTTGACATATTAAAAAAAAATTGTTGGCCCTTGGTTATGGAAGTAAGCGAAGATCAGGGAAGAAAAGGAGAAATGTGAACTGCGTGGAAGACACAGTGACTGTTACTGGATCAAAGCGAGCAAAAGAGAAGAAAAGATGGAGTGAAGTAAGAGAAAGAAAGCAATTAGATGAGGATATCAAGGATGAAATATCAGCAAGGAAGATGGATCATGGACAAATCATCAAGCGAGAAAAGCTACCATTGGATCCTTTGGAGCACCGCGTGAGAAGGAAGGAAAGACAGGCTGGCAAAGCCCTGAAAACACGGATCAAATTGACCTAGGGTTTTGGATTCCTAGGGTTTTGACACTTAGGTATCGACCTAAGGAAGTCGGTGAGTGATTGTAATGTATAAATAAAGGTTAAGAGGACCTAGGTAGGGTTGTCATTATTGTTGTTGATAGACAGTTCGAGAATGTTATGAGGAGAGATTGCTATTGAGAGAGAAGTATTGTATCATGAGAGCAGTCTGTGTTGTAAGATTTTCAGTTGGGTGCAAAGATCAATCCTGCAGTTGGGTGTGTAGGGAAGGGAGAAAGACAGAGAAGAAGAGAAAATATGCTAGCTAAGAGTGCAGATCACAACTGTATTCTTTCATCTTAATATATTATAAAGCACAGTCCTATGGACGTATCCCTAGAGAGAGGGTGAACCACCTATATCTTGTGTTGTGTGTGATTGATGGTCTATTCTTTGTCATTTGATATTCCGCTATGATGATAATGTGATAGATCTGAGATATAACTAAGCACAGTAGGTTTTAAGAAGATAAAGAATACTAGATTGTTGTGTGTTGGTTGTTGTGAATCCACTTTGCATTCCTTCTGGTTGTAGACATATATGTCCTACAAACTCCTCATAGTTTCTTCGGGTGAGACTGCATATGCCTCGTAGGTGTTTCCGAAAGGGACGGAAGTTAGGTCTTGTTGGTGCGCTCTTGGAGTTGAACCCTGGGTGTGCCCCTGTACCAACAAATGGTTCCGCTGCTGGGACATGAATCTTCTTGAGGGAATGTTAAGGTGGTTTCCATCAAAGACAAAGATTCAGAAGTGGATAGAAGATCAATAAAAGGACTTCGTTGAAGCCCAGAACAAGAATCCTAATCTTAGTACAGAGGATTGGTTGGAGGGATATATATTTACTGATATACATGAAATTTTCTTTGTAGGAATCCATCAGGAGCTATATGAGTGGTTAGCTAGGTTAGAAGATACCCAATTTGAGATATGATCTAGGCCACCTATAGTTTGGAAGTCGGTTTGATTAAGAAGGTTAAGAGAGTTGATAACGTTGTGTCAAGAGTAGTATATCAATGGTTTGATAGCACCATTGGAGGGTATATCATCGAGTTTGTTGTTGACGGAGTAGAGTCATATAGCCAATCCGAGAGATATTTCTTTAAGGGACCTAGAGTAAAATGTTTACATTTTCTAAAGTTGAGGATCAAGATTCTATTACATGAGAAGAGCATCTTGAAGATACAGTAGTTGGTCGGATAGGAAAAATCTAATGTTCAAGAATTCAAACTGTGACAGTGACACAAAGGCTGGACATACACACAATGGCAGAGCATTCAAAGAAGTTCATCTTGTGAACCTATTTAAGAAGAACTATGGGGATGAGGGTTTCTATAGTGGGGAAGAGGCAGATATGACGGATGAAGAGCATTCATAACCCATTAGGGAAGAGGAAGAGGAAGCTGAAGAACCTCGCCGAGAAGAACCAAAAAAATTAGGAACTATGCAAACCATTGAAGTAAGTACTATCACTTCCCCTGTTGTTTCAGCGGCACTAAGAAATCATAATATTCAGATTCGCCAGAGCCCTCAGAGTACTATTACTATCAGTTCAGCATATACTCAAACAGGAAACCTAGGAATCTCTATGGAAGATGAGATGAGGCTCCCTATCTTTAGGGGAGATGGATCTGAAGATCTTGATCAACACTGGTTCCTATGCGAAGTCGTATGGAATATTAAGAATGTCACTAACGAAGTTGTTAAAAGAGATCAATCCAATACTACCCTAAGATATCGCGCACTAAGATGGTACATGAAGCTTGTCTAAGGAATTTCACAGCCTAAGCCGTTGAATGAGATTAAGAATGAATTGATTTCAGAGTTCAAGAAACCTAAGTCGGAGTCACAATGTATTACAAATATGAAAGAGATCAAGCAAAAAGTAGCTGAACTTGTTTGGGAATTCGATCAAAGGTTCAAGACCCTAACAGGTCGGTTGACTTTTTAGATTCCAGATAAATAGAACAAAGAATGGTTCATTGATGCCCTCTTACCACACATCAAAGTTACTCTGATGCAACATAAGATTTCTTCGCAGGCTAAGGAATTGTAGATCTCCGTGAATCTAGAATCAACCCCTATGGGAGAATCCAGTTCAGGTATGAGTCAAATCTTGAGTTAGATAACTAGTTTGTCTCTGCAAGTCAAAGATATGAAGAAATACAAGGGAAAAGATAAAAGAGAAGACATCTAGTGTGTTAGATGTAGATTAGAAGGCCATGACAAGGAATATTGTCCCCTATTCCATGAATTCTTGGCCTCTAGAGCTTCGAGCCCCTTGAAACAAGTTACCCTACCTTGGTGCGAGGTATGCACAAATAGACATCACCCTGGTGAGTGCTACTACATGAAAACATACGTTCATGCACCCACAAATTTGTATTGCACATTATGTAAGTCCATGGGACATGATGATAGGGATTGTAGGGCTTACGATCTCATGCATGAAAGGTCAAGGGATATATACAAGATTCAAGGCAAAGTACAACAAGAAGGAAACATTACGCAGTATAACTCCCATGGGAGAGGAAACTTCAATCCTCGTGGTGGATTCAAAGGAAGAGGAAGAGGAGGAGGTATGGGTCGAGGTCGAGGACAGATAATATGTTATAACTGTGCACAGCTAGGACACTTGTCAAGGGAATGTCATAACCCTTGTACAACTTGCATCTATTGCAACTCTTTCAAGAATGTTATCGAGGAATGTCCAACATTGTTGGATAAACTTCAAGAGAAACGGGGACCTCAGCAGAACCCGCAGATAAAATTGATCAAATAAGAACCTCACGGAGTAGACCCTAGAGTTACTGTTATCACTAGAGGAGGCATTTTTACAGGAGAAGACAAAATGACCCAAGGAAAGGCTACAGAAGAATCAAGAGTCAGGAAAGATACAGAGAAGACACAAAATTTTGATGCAAAGAAAGAAAAACAAATGTTCGAGGAGGAAAGAAGAGAATTCAGGGGAGACCAAAGCTCTTCGTCGAAGACACAACCAGAAGTAAGAGAATGTGGAATGCCTATGGAATTCGATCAGTCTGCTTTGCCTGGAGATGGAAAAGAGGCAAGTAAACTTGTTAGTTTCTTGTACACGTTTATAGAGCTGATTAAAGATGAGAAAGCTATACAAGAAATGCAAAATGTGGTCAGGAAATATGAGATAGGAAGGGTAGATCCTTTACTGAATAAAGAAGTACATCAAATATCCAAGAAGAGAAGGACAAATAAGGAATTACACTTGAATGCTCAAATTGGGGAGTATAATATAGACTATGTGGTCCTCGACTTAGGATCAGAGGTCAATGTCATGACGAAACAAACCTGCGCCCTGATGGGAAAACCTAAGCTAATCTATTCCCCTATCAGGCTTAGGATGGATAATAAGAAGGCAGTAAGCCCCTTTGAAATATTGGAACATGTTCCTTTGGACATCGACGAAGTAAGGACGTTTGCAGATTTTGAGGTAATTGAGATAGTTGATGATAGATTTCCTTACCCTACACTGTTAGGAATCAATTGGGCTTTCAATAACTCCATTTTGGTTCATTTAAAGAAAATATGAATGATGTTTGAAGGATATGGACTTAGGGTCATTGCACCATTAGATTATGATGAAGGCCAGCGATACACAGAGCCCATTAGAGAAGAAGACTGTGCATATGAACTGGAAAACATATACAAATTAACAGCTAGACAACATGATTACATTAATCCTACAACAAGTGGAAAATTAAGCTGGTGAAGTGACAACGCATGTTCATCAGACTCAAAAGAAGCACTGGAGAACTATCAGAATAAAATGTACAAAGTATCTACAAGGATATGCGCTAGACTAACAAGGGAGGTTCGCTGGATCGACACAACGGTAAGTAACTTACCCACCTTTGATGGTATGAATCCTTTAGAATCCTTCTTATCAGACTTTGAAGAAATTGTACCAACGTAACAAATATTGTTGGCAATGGATGAGGCCCTAAAATCCACACCAGGAAGATGGTGGGGGACACACAAAAACAACATTACAAACTGGGTACAATGTCGTACTTTGATGACAACGTGGTTCTCAGCACAAGTAAAAGGATGTGAAGTTCGGTATACAGGTCGAAGTTGTCCGAAGGACCATGCATGAAGTTGTGAGGAAGACTGGAGCAATGTTCCTCAAGAGAAGTGGGTGCACAAATTCATTAACACAATGGACGCCACCCCTATCAACTGGTATCTTCAAGCAGATTTGTGCCTCATCACTATAGTTTGGGAAGGTATGACCTAGAATTTTGTAACTACCTTCTTATTTGAAATCCAATCCTTTAGTAGACCAAGCATTATAGATTGTAAGACATAAAGTGTTTGAGGAAGCCTCTAGCCTCCCTTTGGAGCAAGAAGAGGACAAATGGACTGTGCCTCTCCAGAAACTACAAGGCTATTACAACATCAATGTTGATGAAGATGATGATCCTAGGAAGGTGAACATCGTCGAAAAAGAAGGCCAAAGATACATAGAAGGACCAGGAGTTGAGCTACCATTTATTGTACAGCTGATCAAGATCAAGAAAGTCAATATTGGGACAGAGAAAACGTCGAAGCTTGCAAATGTTGGAGATTATTGGGATGCTGCCACTGTTGACAAGATTACCGAATTACTGCATGAATATCAAGATTTGTTTCCAACCAAGTTCACTGATATGAAGGGAATTAAAGGGCCTATTAGAGAGACGAGGATCCCTTTGAATATAGATTCAAGACAAAACAAACAGAGACCCTACATATTGAACCCTAAATATAAGGAGAAAGTCAAGATTGAGCTCGACAAAATGTTGGAAGCAAGGATCATAGAACCTGTGGAAGAATCAGAATGGATAATGCCTCTGGTGGTACAAGACAAGAAGACATGAGAGATCAAGATCTACGTAGATCTCAGGAAGTTGGACGATTCATGTTTTCATAACCCCTTCCCTGCGTCATTTATTGACGAAGTGTTAGATAATGTGGTAGGACAGGAGGTATATTCTTTTACAAATGGATTCTCAAGATACCATCAGATCCGGATTGCTAAGGAAGATTGCCATAAGACCACATTTGCAACAGAATGGGGATCCTACCAGTATACAGTGATGTCGTTTGGATTGAAGAATGCCCTAGCCATCTTTTCCAGGGTGGTGGTCGAAGCATTCAATGAGTTTCTGCATAAATTTCTTGAAGCATACTTTGATGATTGGATTGTTTTTAGTTTACTGAGGAATCATATCGAATGTTTAAGGCTAATGTTGGACAAGTGCAGGCAGTGTTAGATTTCCTTAAACCTTAAGAACTGCATTTTATTTTCACCATTTGGAGTGTTGTTAGGTCATATTGTAGGCAAGCAAGGATTGATGGAAGATCCATCTAAAATTTCCATCATAGTTGATCTACCCCCTCCTACTTCAATCAAACAGTTGCGCACTGCGCTGGGACACTTAGGATATTACAAGAATTTCATTAAAGGATATTCCCATATTACAACACCCATGGAGAAGCTTTTGAAGAAAGACTGTCAATTTCAATGGACAGAAGAATGCCAACAGAGCTTCGACACACTGAAATAGAAAATGGTTATTGCGCCTATTCTGGTTTTCCCAGATTGGAGTAAGGAATTTCATGTGCATGTCGATGCATATTCTATTGCATTGGGAGCTATGTTAGCACAACCAGGAGCAGGAGACATCGACCACATGTTATCCTTTGCTAGCAGGAAGCTATCAACAGCTGAGATCAATTAAACCACCATTAAAAGAGAAGGTTTATCCATGGTGTATGCACTGCAGAAGTTTTGCCACTACTTGTTGGGAGGACACTTTAAAATGTTTACTAACCACTATGTGCTGAAATACCTAGTCAACAAGCCAGTGTTGGGGGGGATAATATGCAGGTGGCTTCTGCTATTTCAGGAATATGATTTTGAGATTGTAGTTAATCCAAGGAGAATGAACAAAGTTCCTAATCACTTGTCAAGTTTGGAACATGGAGAAGAGCCTACTAGTTTGGAGGATACATTGTCGGATGCATAGTTGCTAGCCATTATAAAGATCGATGATCAATTCGTAGAAATAGTCCAGTTCCTATCAACAGGAATGGAACCTAGTGAGTATACAATCACCCAGAAGAAACAACTAGTAGTGTGCACTGCAGACTTTTCACTTATAGCTGGAAAACTATACAAAATGGGACCTGATGAGATATTGAGGAGGTGTGTTATGGAAGCAGAGTAATCGATGATCCTCGCAGAATCTCATGAAGGCATCACAGAAGGACACTACATAGGGAAATCAACAACTCAGAAGGTTCTTAGAGTTGGCCTTTGGTGGCCTACCCTACACAGAAATGCTAAGGACTATTACAGAGCATGTGATCTATGCCAAAGAGTTGGGAAATCGTCCAGAAGAGATGAAATTCCATTAGCACCACAATTGACTCTACAAGCATTTGAGAAATGGGCCATTAAGTTCGTAGGACCTATAAACCCACCAAGAAAGCGCACAGGAGCAAGGTACATAATCACTGTGACAGAGTACTTGACCAAATGGGCTGAAGCAAGAGAAGTTAAGAACTGTAGTGCCACTACAACTGCATGCTTCATATTTG
Organism: Picea engelmannii; assembly: GCA_009831015.1. Classification (NCBI taxonomy): domain Eukaryota; kingdom Viridiplantae; phylum Streptophyta; class Pinopsida; order Pinales; family Pinaceae; genus Picea; species Picea engelmannii. The sequence continues at coordinate 17,960 of ML868549.1, forward strand.
ATGACATCATAACCAGGTTTGGATGCCTGAAGATCCTTATGAGAGATCAAGGCACACATTTCATCAACAAGATCGTTGAAGCTTTGACTGAGGATTTTGAAGTTCACCATCAGAAGATCACACCTTACCATCCACAAGAGAATGGGATAGTTGAAGCATTCAACAAGATCTTGGAGACAACGCTAACGAAGATTTGCAATGTTAATAGGGATGACTGGGATTTAAGAGTACCAGCAGTACTATGGGCCTATAGAACCACTTGCAAGAAGCTAATAATGCAGACCCCTTTTAAGTTGGATTATGGCCTCGAAGTTGTTGTCCCAATGGAATATTTGGTACCAATATTAAGAATTGTTTCCTTTACAGAAATGGATGACACTGATGTTGTTCGAGAGAGGCTTGCACATTTGGTTGAACTTTAAGAATACAGATTCATTGCAGGATTCCATCAACAGGTCCAGAAAGAAAGAGAGAAGGCCTACCACGACAGACACATCAGGAAGAAGGCATTTAAGCAATGTGATCTAGTACTAGTATACGATAGTAAGTTCATGAAGCATCCAGGGAAGTTTCGAACACATTGGATCAGACCATATGAAGTTGCCTATGTTACAAAAGGAGGAGCTACGCAGTTGAAGAATTTGAATGGTGAATGGGAGGAAAGTTTGGTGAACGGGAGTCAGTTGAAATTGTATTATGACAACCAGTTTCCCTGCAGCTCTCAGTAAAAGCGTGAGGAAAATGATCTAGGTACCAGGTGCAGTTGAAATTGGGTACCAGAAACAGAAAAGACAGTCTGCACAAGGGAGAAAAGGAGGCATAGAACAAAAAAGCAAAGGTAGCCCTGCGCAGTCCGAAGATGAAGCAAAGAAAAAGGATCATATATGAAGTGCCTTGGGATGAGTCACAGGTGAGTGTTGGGGGCCTCCTGGCCCTTGGTTATGGAAGTAAGTAGATCAAGGAAGAAAAGGCAAAATATGAAATGCGTGGAAGACACAGTGACTGTTACTGGGTCAAATCGAGAAAAAGAGCATAAAAGATGAAGAGAAGTAAGAGAAAGCAAGTCATTGGATGAGGAGATCGAGGATGACAGATCAAAAAGGAAGATGGATTGTGGACAAATCAGCAAGCGGTAAAATCCACTGTTGGATTCTTTGGAGCACCGCGCGAGAAGGAAGGAAAGACAGGCTGGCGAAGCCCTGAAAACGTGGATCAAATTGACCTAGGGTTTTGGTATTTAGGGTTTTGAAACTTAGGTATCGCCCTAAGGAAGTCAGAGAGTGATTGTAATGTATAAATAAAGTTCAAGAGGACCTAGGTAGGGTTGCCATTATTGTTGTTGATAGAGAGTTCATGAATGTTATGAGGAGAGATTGCTATTGAGAGAGAAGTATTGTATCGTGAGATAATTCTGTGTTGTAAGATCTTCAGTTGGGTGTGAAGATCAACCCTACAATTGGGTGCGCAGGGAAGGGATAAAGAGAGAGAATAAGAGAATATCTACTAGCTATGAGCGTAGATTAGAACTATATGCTTTCATCTTAATATATTATAAAGCACAGTTTTGTGGACATAGCCCTAGAGAGAGGGTGAACCACGTATATCTTGTGTCGTGTGTGATTGATGGTCTGTTCTTTGTCATTTGATATGCTGCTATGATGATAATGTGATAGATCCGAGATATAACTAAGCGCAGTAGGTTGTAAGAAGATAAAGAATACTAGATTGTTGTGTGTTGGTTGTTGTGAATCCACTTTTCATTCCTTCTGGTTCTAGACATCTCTATCCTGCAACCCCCTCATAACTACTTCAGGTGAGACTGCATCTGCCTCGCAGGTGTTTCCGAAAGGGCCAGTAGTTAGGGCTTGTTGGTGCGCTCTTGGAGCTGAACCCTGGGTCTACCCCTGTGCCAAAAAACATACGTGGCATTGGTTTTCTCTTACATCTAGTATATGTTCCCATGAGAAAATAATTGGGGCCATGAGATATGAACAAAAGTCTTCCAAACACAAGACAACACAAAACCAGCGAAGCTTCGCCATTGTATCCTAGCTATAACCAAACCCCCAAATGGAGAACAAGAAACTTGTCGATTACTATTTTACAATGAAGTAAGATCACAATGGACATTTTTTTTTGATAGTGCTATGTTCTATCACTACCAGTTTTAACAATGCCAAATTTCCGATATTATTGGAAATGCCTGATGTTTCTGCCCAGAGGAGCAAGCCATTTCAACGGTTCAAAGGATGGGCCTGAGTTATTCACAATTGGATACTTTGTATGGGGTTTGTCCTCATGCTTCCCATTTCTGGACTGAATAATCTTATGCGCTTGTACATCAACAATAAATGCACGTGCCTATATGAATTCCAATGCCCAAACTCCCCAATCTCTATAGCAAGTTATGAAGATCTCAAGCTCATGCTCCAATCCATGTTGAGCCCTTTTTTTTCAATTAGGGCATTGAGAAAATGAAGATATCATACCATAAATGAATAGTTGGAGATCATCTTCTTTTTTATTTGAGTACCCAAAAAATGCAGAAATCTTGCCATGGCTATATAGTTGGAAAACATTTTTCCAATTTGGGCACCCAAAAAGCTGCAGACTCCTCCAACAAATCCACAGCTAGCCACCATTTTTTTTTATGTGGAAACCCCAACAAATATGCAAAATTCTTACAAGGAGATGAAAAAAAACATCAAAATAACAACAACAATTTGATTTGTAGTTAGATTCTCCTTGTTTTTTCAAGTGCACAAAAAGAGACAAAATCTATGGAAAGAAATTTTTACAGCCATAGACGTAAACTC
>ML868550.1:22950-34762 GCA_009831015.1 Picea engelmannii
TGCCTCCTCACATATGTTATTTATCCCACAATATTTTTGCCTAGGTATTTTTCCCTCCCTTGGGGATTTTTGTAGATTTCTAAATCCCTGTTTTTCAAGGGATGCCAATGGCCAAAATCCTGATTTTCCACTTGTAATAATCATCCCAGAGGTAGTTCCAACATGCTTCCCACTCATGGAGTCATGGTCAGTTGAATTTAACATGGTTGTTCCATTTGTCTCCCTGCAATAATTAAAACAATATTTTATTTACATATAAGTGTCATAGTCAAGAAGTTAGTTGGGTCAAGTCAGATTGTTGCCCAATAGTCATAATAATAAATTACAAATTTCCAAATTCGAAATTCGGAATTGCCATAAATGGAAAAACAAATTCAAATTTGAATTTACCAGAAACGGAATAATTTTCCTAAAAATTTTCGAATTTGAAATTAATTTATTTTTGGGGATGTCACATCCTTTCCCCATTTAGTAAAACATTGTCCTCAGTGTTCATTACTTTCTTGGAATATGATTGGATGATATTTCCAGAAATCTCCCTCCAACTCCCAAATGGCCTCCTCGGGACTAAAGTGTGAACTCTTTTGGGATTTGACCTCTAAGTAAACATGATCTCCCACTTGAAATTCCAAGTGTCTTATTTTCTAGTCTGCATAACTTTTTTGTCTGTCCTGTGCCTCTTTAAGTTCTTTTGCACCCTTCTTACCATACTTTCCATTTCTTGGAGCATTTTTGGTCCAACCATGAGTCAGTCAACTCGATCGTCCTAGCTAATTGGCATCATACACTTTATGTTGTATAGTACCTCGAAGGGGCTCAATTTAGCCAAATTTTGGTACCCATTGCTATATGCGAACTCTACCAAGTGCAGGTAGTCTTCCCACTTATTTGGTTTTGTTCTTACGTACATGCGGATCATATCTTCTACGATATGATTTGTTCGTTCAATCTTCCCATCCGTTTGTGGATGGTAACTCGTGATGAAATTTAAATTAGTATTTATCCCTTCAAACAATTCTTTCCAAAAGGTGGACGTAAATTTTACGTCTCTATCTCAGATCACTATTTTAGGAACACCATGTAGTCTAAAAATTTCTTTCATAAATATTTCAGCGATATTTATAGCTTTAAAAGTATATTTCACAGGAACAAAGTCTGTGGACTTACTGAATTTATCGATTACCACCATAATAGAATCATTTTTTTTCTGATTTTTAGGCAAACCTGTTATAAAGTCGAGCGACATGGTCTCCCATTTCCACTCGGGCACTGGTAATGACTGCAATAGGCCGGCTAGATGTTGGTGTTCGACCTTAAATTGTTGACAATCTTTTCATGTAGCCAAGTATTCTGCTATTCGCCTTTCATATTAGGCTAGTAAAATAGTTTTCTGAGTGCTCTTATTGTTTTCTGGTATCCTAGATGGCGAGAATACAATTTCTTATGCACTTCTTCCAAGACTGTTAACTTTAATTATGTTGACTGTAGTATGCAAAGTCTTTTTTTAAAACATAATAGTTCCTTCTTGTCGATACTCAGATATGGTTTATCTGAGTTTACAATACGATTTTTTAATTATGCCATTACCTCAGTGTAATTTTCATTGTTAATGTCTGATGCCCTTATTCGTTGTTCCATATCGCTTTCTACCCTACTGATATTTATCTCAAATAACCCATGGACTCTTCTACTTAAAGCATCTGCTACCTTATTTTACTTTCCCTTGATATGTCTGACCTCGAAGTCGAATTCGCTCAAGAAGGCTAGCCACATTTCTTTCCTTGCATTAAGATCTTGTTGGATAAATAGATATTTCACACCGCTATTATCCTTCAATAGTAAAAAATTTCTACCCATTATGTAGTGTCACCACATTTTTAAGGTGTGTATCACTCTTGCCAATTCTAAGTCATGAGTGACATAATTTCGCTCATGTTCTTTTAATTTCCTGGACTCATAAAAAATCACGTGTCCTTCCTAAGTTAGGACACCACCTATTCATTCTTTACTCACATCAACACATATAGTACAGTCTTTATCTAGCTCTACTACCTTCAATATGGGTGCAGTTGTTAATAATTCATTCAGCTTGTTAAAACCGTCTTGACATTTTTGTGACCAATTAAACTTGGTCCCTTTCTTTTGTAAAGACGTGATAGGGTAGGCTATCTTGGAAAACCCCTCTATAAATATGCGATAATATCCAATGATTCCCATGAATGATTGAATATCCGCTACATCCTTAGGTATCAGCCATTCCCTGATGGATTTTATTTTCTCAGGGTCGACGACAATGGCTTTTGCTGAAATTACATGTCCTATATATTGTATTTTCTTTTGATAAAAGTCACACTTATCAAATTTTGTGTATAGTTTGTGTTTCCTCAATGTTTACAAAACTATTCTTAAGTGTTCTTCATGTTCTTCCTCTATTTTAGAATACATGAGAATATCGTCGATAAATACTAGTACAAACTTGTCTTAGTATCGATTGAAAATATTGTTGATCAGGCACATAAACGTGGATGGTGCGTTAGTGAGTCTGAAAGGTATGACTACAAATTCATAGTGTCCATATCTTGTTCGAAAAATTGTTTTTCTTATATCTTCATCCTTTATCCTAACTTGATGATAACCAGATCATAAATCCAATTTCGAAAAGATCTTTGCCCCACCTACTTGATCAAACAGGTCATTTATCCTCGGTAAGGGGTACTTGTTTTTAATAGTCATTTTATTCAATTGTCTATAATCGATACAAAGTCTTAGAGTGTCGTCTTTCTTTTTCACAGAGAGGATTGGTGCCCCCCATGGTGAAACCCTCAGTCTAATATACTCTTTGTCCAACAATTCTTGTAATTATATTTTTAATTTTGTCAATTCTGGTAAACTCATTTGGTAAGGTGCTTTAGAGATAGGGGTTGAACCAGATAGTAGGTCTATGGAGAAGTCTATTTCCCTTCTAGGAGGTAATTCTGATATCTCATCAACAAACATGTCTCTGAATTCATGTAGGACAACAAAGTCTTCTAACTTTGGCTTATCTTTTTTTTTCTAACAGATTCGTTACTTGGATGGCATAAACTTGACATCCCTTTCTCATACATTTCTTGAATTGCATAGCTAAAAATTGTCTAAATGATACAGGTTTTGGTATACTTTAGGTTGTTCTAGTAGTTTCATAATCATCTTTATAGTTAAGTGTCTTTGTATAAAAATCTAGTAATGCTTTGTGCTTTTCCAACCAATCCATTATGATAATAATATCATAAGATCCTAGTGGTAGGATGTTCAGATTTGTTCTTATGTTTTGACCATCTAATCTGAACTCGAAATCAGAAATAAAGTCAACTACTTTTCTTTTAGTTATTGTTGCTAGTTGTACTAGCCATGATTTTCTGTGCTTCAATTTCTTATGTTTATTTGACTCTACTACATCAGGAGTAATATAACTTAACGTAGCTCGAGGGTCAATTAAAACAAAAATTTGAGTGTTATTTATTTTACCTTCAATTTCTACCACAGAGGATTGGTGGTCAGCTTGCCGACCATCTATGGTTGCATTTATCTGATGCAGGCTTCTGCCCACGTTACCCACCATCAAGGATTCCTGCAAATTATGAACTGCACTTCTATTTGCTGATATTAAAACTAGATAGTTACTCCTTAAATGAGGTTCTCCACATTCCCATCACTTTAATGGTCCGCGAGGGTTGTCCCCAAACTTCTTCATTCCCAGATTTACCGTTTTACCTCTGCCTTGTGTATTCGAATGGTTGGAGTGAAAATATTTTCTTGAAAATATTTTTGTTGCATTCTGATAAGGAGCTGGATGGTATCCCTTCTTCTGTTGGTTCATTTGATCTTGTTTCTTATCCTTCCAGGCTTTGGAAAACTTTTTTCGCTGTTTATACTGGTCGTAAAATATTCGTACATTTCTAAATACTTCACTTAAGGGTTTGGGGTTGTCAAACTCAATTTTGTCCCTGTAGGAATGTGGTAAACAACTTAAGAATCACTGAATTTTTTCCTTATCCTCCTGGATGTAAGGTACGAACCTTAGTAATTCCAGGAATTTATTTATAAGGTCATGTATTGTCATCTATCCAAGTCTTAACTTGTAAAATTCTTTCATTTTCCTTTCATAGTAGCTTTCAGATAGGTATTGTTTCTTGAAATATTTCTTAAAGTCGGACCATTCCATTTGTTTCTCCTTTAGGCCCTTGGCCAATTTCAAGTCTTGCCATCAAATGTTGGCCTTCCCTTTTAGATTGTAAATAGCCATTATAACCCTCATATTGTTGGAATAGTTATATATCTAAAAGTAATTTTTGATGTCCAATAACCATGCCTTAGCTACTTCTCCTGTTCTAGATTCTCCATCAAAGGTATATGGTTTAATTTTCTTGAATTCTCCTTCTAGGTGGTCTACTTGTTTTCTCTTTCTGTCTGTTTTTGTTTTATCCTCAGCTAAAGGTGTACCTTCAGATGAACTGTCTCCTCTTTTTGTTTAAGGTCCAGAGTTATTGGAAGCCCTCTTGCTAACTTCTTTGTCGTTATTATCATCCTTTGGGATTTTCTTTGTCACTATACTCTGCAACATGACTTCATTAATTTCCTATTGTTCCTATTGAGATTTCTTTAGTTTTTGATTGTGTAATGTCCCCAAGGTCGAGCCCTATTGTAAATCATGTCTATGAAGTATAAAGCTTGCATTATGAATTGTAATTATGTTTTATAGGCTTGTGAGGCAAGTTTATATAAGTTGGTGGGCTTATGTGTTAATAGGCCGGAGAGCCTAAGTGTTAAGGCCGGGAGCCTGCTTTTTTATATGTAATCATGCATAAAATTAATAAAAATATAAACACCATTATGTGCAGACTGACCATGATGAATGAGTAATGGAGGAATAGGCTTCCATAGAGTGGGTAAGGGATTGGGGGCTAGAAGGTTGGGAAGAGAGGCTAAGTGTTGAGCCAAGGGGCTTAAGTCATAGGGAATAATATTTTAATATTATTCCAAAAGCCATGTGAAATATTTGTTTTGTCCTAAGTTCTTGGGGAGGAACACATGCTGATGGAGTGCATGCAACATCATGGGTGACATATGTCAACCCAAGCGCATGCAGTTAAAACCAGAGAAGTGAGTCATGTTAAGGGTTCCTCCTCCATTCGACCATCGATTGTCTGAACCGTGAATCTCGTGGCCCCTGTATTAGACCTCTGCATACCCTTACACATCTTGGAAACTAGAAAACCATAATGTTTTCCTAAGAAGTCAAGGTATCATTCGTGTGAACCGTTTGAGTTTATGTTCAACCTCTGCGTTAATTCTTTGTCACACACCCTGAAACTAGTGACACAACCGTGGATTGAGCCATGTCACCTATGTATGCTATGAGCCCCAACCATTCTCTCTTGTAGAGTCAAGTCTGTACCCAAACTGTCTTTGGGTTGCTACCTTTTGTTTTTCCTGAGTGGAATTGACCAGTTGTTGTTGTTGTTATCCTCACCTTGTAGAAATTGGGCTGAAACTAGTTGAAGAAGCGGGTTGTCAGGCCCGTGGTTGAAGAGGCAGGTTGTAAGGCCTGTGAGAAACTCCCTCCAGGTGAGCGAGTCTGCTGGGAAGTGATTTTCTCCTAGAGAGAGTCCAGCACCAGTTACGGAGTTCTGAGACTTCCTGATCCGGCCTGTTGCCGAGACCCAGAGAGGGAGGTGAAGCACTAATGGACTATGCTTTTGAAGGTGTATACTCCTGGGGGAAATAGACATGTGGGGAATGAGAGTCTATTAGTAGTGGGCATAAGAAGGCATTTTGGGAAGAATCCTTTCATTTATTTTGTGCAGTTTTCCCTATAACCTCAACCTAAACTAGGATTCCTTGCGTGGGGTGGAGCTTAGTCCCATCTCGTGGGTGACCCACTGCTCAGAGTGATGAGCAAAGTGGTCTAAGGTTGGGAGTTTCATGGAAGGCCTGCACCTGGTTGGTGGAATTACCAGGGTTTCAAAGATAAGTATCAACTTATGCTTAAATTTATGTTTTGCATGCTTGTGATGCTTATATGTATCATGTATTCTATTGTGAATATGAATTACTATTAATGCCAGGGATTATTTATGTTAGCAGTAATATTTTGTTTACTTTGAGTTAAATGTGTTTAATTTGATTTAAATGCATGTTATTAATTGAGTAGGAGAATGATGTTGTTCCGCATACTTGCATTTGCCCGGCCAGCGGGATTACGACCGGGTGAGGGGGGTGCATTATAGTTTGGTATTAGAGCCTAGTTTCAATGCTGACCCTGGATGGGCTAGATAAGTGGTCTTTGAATCGAGGTTTTGAGAAGGAGATTATGTCTAGAGGACTAATTTCAGACCTCAAAATGTCTCTGAGTGTCAATGGACTACTTGACCATGTTACAAAGCTTAGGAGGTGTACCGGTATTATAAAATTGCAGCCGGTGTGGTATATGGCCACATGGAGAGAGAGAGAACTCCACACTAGAGGTGTTGGAGCCATGGAATCTATTTGGGATGAAAGGAGAACCCTCACAACTGTCAGATCTAGAGAACGTGCATAAGGTTTAAAACCCTTTGGAGTTACACAAAAGTGTGGAAATTGCGATACGTGAAATCTCGAATTCGTCAGGACCATCCATCGGAAAGGATGCGTGGACATCGATCAACCTTTGGTTGACTCGTGACCTGAAATGGTCTAAGGGTGAGTTCGTGAAAATTCATGAAACACAAATTCACGATTGGATCACAACTGTCGATCTAAAGAGAGATTTAGACCGTTAATTCTCCAGGAAGAAATCGACATTTCAAGAATGGGGAGGACGAAGGTGGAAAATATTTCGACCTTGTGACACATGAAATCCTGATGCACGAAATGTTGATGAGATATAAGTTGTCAGATAGTGGTGAATCATGACTGTTGGATCATTTCATGAATTCATGGATCGTGAACTTGGAGCGTAGGCCAAATTCTTGGTCACTGCAAGTCGTGAATCATGAAATGGATTAACAAGGGTAGAATCAGATAGTGGAGCGCTTCTAGGAAGAAGTGTCGAAATCCCATGAGCCGTCGAATCAGGCGAGGTTCACAGTCATTGATCTCATACATGAATTTCCATATCAAAATTTGGGGATTGAAGTGATAAGAGATTTGGAGTCGCTGCATCGCGAACTCCTGGTTACCAAAAACTCGAAACCCTGAAATCCTGAAAGGATCTACACTGTAGATCATAGGAGAGGAACTTGACCATTGGATCAAGTAGATGAATAGACCATAATTTCAGAATTTCAGCAAACAGAAGTTCAATATGCATAGGTGCACGAACTCCTAATTCCCGAAACTCCAAAATGAAAAGTGAAAGTAGTGGGCCCCCTTGACATCGCTAGGAGTGAGGTGGACCATATTAAGGACACCATGTGTCACTACCTTGGTGGGAGACAACTGTGGTGTGGGCCTAGAGGGTAAGGAAATCAATTTTTTGGAAGTCAGGAGTTGGAGAGGGAAGTGAGTGCGAGAACCTCCGGGACCAAAACCCCGAAACCCAAAACCCCAAAACCCTGAAATCCCAAAACCTGAAGTTCATTTGGAGAGCCTTGTAGCACCTAGTAGTCTAGCATTTGGACATGACCCATGATCGCATGGGTTAGGGACTAAGGAAACGCGGGCTATCATCCGAAAAATTACAGAGCTGAGCAGAGCTTGAAAAATTCATGAAATCAAAACATTTTCTTATTTGTATTGGTTTTGAATGTGTGGAATTTGTTAAGAAGAGATGGCCTGAAAAATTCTGGTTGTCTACACATTGTGATTGCATAAGTTTGATGAGTGCCAGAAATGATTAGAATTTCCACGGAGTGTAGAGAAATAGAAGAGGTGCAGATTGCCTCCAATTCAAAGAACGAAAGAGAAGGAAGGGATGTCAACTTGGGAGTCTATGGATCGAACTCCAATTGGCATGGAAGAGAATTGGATAAGGAAGGACATATGATGAAAATCATTGAAATATTGCAGAAATATGCCTAGGCTTCTCGAGCCAATAGCCGAAAGCTCATGAGAGTCAGGGATAGGCAGGGTCAATTCAACTTAAGGATCTTGAAGAGTCTGGAAAGAATAGAAAAGAAATTGGAAAAGGAGAGTGGCTCAAGCAAAACATCAAGGAGTCACAAGACCCCTAAGAGAAAAAGAAGATCAAGGAGTGTCAACAGACATTGTCGTCACTCCCCAAAGCATTCCGATAAGGAAGCACACAATAGTTCAAGCCCATCTCCTACCAGAAAGAACTGAAAATCTGGAGTAGATGAATTGAAAGGGGAGATGAATAAGATTTAGCCTCCTACGTTTGATGGAGAACATAAGAAGAAGGAAGATGCCGAAACATGGTTGATTGGCATGAGAAAATATTTTCAACTGCAGAATTATTCCTCTCAAGTAGAAGGAAAAATTGCGATGATCTTGTGCAGGTGCAACTCATTAGAGAGAAAGATATCACATGGAATGAATTCAATAGGTATTTCGAGAGGAAATAACTAACTAAAAGATACTATGACAGAAAGATGAAGGAGTTCTTTGAACTCAAGATGGGAAGCATGACCATTGATGAATACGAACGAAGGTTTTTGGAATTGCTGAAGTATGTTCCATTCATCAAAGATGAGGCTATCAAGATTCAGAGGAATCTGAGTGGACGACCACCTCCCATTGGTGACAAGATTTAGTATGATGATCCTAAGACTATGTAAGAAATGATAAGAAGAGCGAAGTTCTTATTTGAACAACAAAGAGAAAATCCTATCTTTCAGAAGGCTTGGGATGACCAGAAGAAGTTTAAGAAAGAACAGAGGCAGAAGGGAAACAATCCTCCCTTTTTCAGAAATAGTCCTTAAGGACATCCATCGTTTAGAGAGTCGAGAATGGTTGAAGTGGGAGAACAAATTCAGAGACAAACACCCATTTAGTGTTGGGGTTGTAAAGAAAACCACAAGTACATATAGTTTCCCCATAAAAATGGCAAAGCAAGAGATGTCCATAATGTTCAACAAGCTAAAACAGTGGAGGACATGGGCAGTACAATGCCAAGGATCTATGCAGCCCTGGACAACAATCAAGATGAATTTCAGGTGCATATGATTGAAGTGGAAGGTATGATTAACAACCAACCCTTTATTATTTTAATTGATTCAGGGGCTAGCCATAGTTATGTAGATCCTATGGTGGTGGAAAGTTTTCATTTGATAATAAGAAAGCATGAAAAGTCTTGGTTAGTGCAATTGGCTACAAGGACCAAGAGGAAAGTCACTGAGTTGGTTAAGTCCTGTCTGGTGGACATGAAGGGATTAAGCATGAAGGTTGAATTGAATATTCTGCCTTTAGGCTCTTATGACTGTTTAATTGGGATGGACTGGTTGGACCATCACCATGCCCTCCTAGACTATCGTAATAAGGAATTTACATGCCTGGATGAGGAGGGGAATCGGAAAATAGTACAAGGAATTCCCATAGCTATGGTTGTTAGAGAAATATCAGCAATGCAGCTGAAGAAGTGCTACAGAAAAGGCTATCAATTGTTTGCATCCCCTGTGGATGAAGCAACTAGAGATGAAGTCTCAAATATTGGAGACAAAGCAGTACTAACAAAGTTTGAAGACATATTTGGGGAGGTACCTAGACTACCTCCGAAGAGAGATATCGACTTCTCTATAAATTTGATGCCTGGAGTAGCTCCAGTGTCAAAAGCTCCTTATAGAATGAGTACGCCAGAGCTGAAAGAGTTGAAATCATAGCATGAAGAGCTTCTAAAGAAGGGTCACATTCACCCAAGCATGTCACCTTGGGGTTCCCCAGTCCTGTTCATGAAGAAGAAGGATGGGATGTTGAGGCTGTGCATTGATTTTAGACAGCTGAACAAAGTAACTGCCAAGAACAAGTATCCTCTGCAGAGGATCGACGATCTTTTCGATCAGTTGAAAGGTGCGAACATATTTTCTAAGATATATCTTAGATCGGGATATCACCAGGTAAGAATAAAATATGAAGACATCAACAAGACCACCTTTAGAACAAGGTATGATCATTACAAGTTCATAGTGGTACCATTTGTGCTGTCAAACACACCTGTTGTTTTTATGTGCTTGATGAATTGTGTATTTAGGGACTATCTAAACAAGTTTGTCATAGTCTTCCTGGATGACATTTTGGTGTATTCCAAGTCAAAGGAAGATCATGAACAACACCTAAGGATGGTGTTGTATGCCAAGTTGAGAAAATGCTCATTTTATCAATGGCAGATCCATTACTTGGGGCACATTATTTCAGAAGAAGGGATTGTCATGGATCCTGAGAAGGTTGAGGCCATCAGAGAATGGTCAGCAACAAGGAATGTCATGGAAGTTAGATCCTTTATGGGTCTAGTGGGATATTACAAAAGGTTTATCGCAGGGTTCTCAAAGATAGCTCACCCTATCTCTTCTTTGCAAAGGAAGGAGAAAACGTTTCAGTGGACAGAAGAGTGTGAGAAAAGTTTCCAGCGATTGAAGCAGTTGTTAACCAACGCTCCAATATTGAGGATTGCAGATCCAAATGTCAATTTTGTAGTATGCACTGATGCATGCAAAGAAGGACTGAGAGGGGTCCTCAGTCATAACAGATTTGTAATCTGTTATGAGTCGAGAAAGCTGAAAGAGAACGGAAATAATTATGCCACTCACGATTTTGAGTTGGCAGAAATCGTTCACGCTCTAAGGAAATGTAGACATTACCTCATGGGAAGGAGATTTGAATTAAGAACAGACTACAATGGTCTGAAATATTTGTTTGATCAGCCAACCTTAAATGCTAGACAAAGTAGGTGGGTAGAATTTATGTGTGAGTACGACTTTGAGATCAATCATATCAAAGGAAAGGAGAATAAAGTGGTCGATGCACTCAGCAGGAGGGTGCATGCATTACATGCTACAACCATTAGCATGTATTAGATTGATATTAAAAGAAGAATTCTGGAGGCTGCAAATGTAGATCTGCAGTACAGAGAATTGGTAGCCAAGCTAGAGCAGAGTAAGATGCCACAACAGATGGAAATTTATAAATTGAAAACAGATGGGATACTACTGTACAAGAAGATAATTTTTGTACCCAATGTATAGTGTTTGAAATAGATGATTTTGCAGGAGATCCATAATGTGCCTTATGTAGGGCACCCTTGATATCAGAAAATAGTAGCAGCGGTGAAGAGCCATTATTTTTGGCTGGGTATGAAGAGAGAGATTGCTGAATACATCACCAAATGTATGGAGTGCCAGAAAGTTAAAGCTGAGCATAGGCACCTAGCAGGGTTGCTGCAACCTTTACCCATTCTTGAGTGGAAGTGGGAAGTAGTGACTATGGATTTTATTACGGGATTGCCTAGAACAACCAAGCTGCATGATTCGATCATGGTGGTGGTGGACAAGATTACAAAAGCTACCCATTTTATTCCACTGAAAACTACTCACAAGGCATCAGATGTTGCTGAAATTTTCATGAAGGAAGTGGCACGATTGCACAGAATTCCTAAAATGATTGTGTCTGACAGAGACCCGAAATTCACCTCAAATTTCTGGAAAGGATTGTTCAAAGGATTTGGAAGGAATCTAAACTTTAGTATAGCTTATCATCCTAAGTCTGATGGACAGACAGAGAGGGTGAATAGAGTAATAGAAGACATACTAAGAATGTATGTGATGGACAAACCATAAAGATGGGAAGACTACCTGCACTTGGTAGAATTTGCCTACAACAATGGGTATCATGCATCGTTGAA
>ML868551.1:8939-20774 GCA_009831015.1 Picea engelmannii
AGAGTACAAACAACATCGCATGTGGCCTGCCACCTAGGACAACATAACCACAACAATGTCAACATATTATTGTCTTCATCGTACAAAAATGATTAATGTTTTCCATGATAGCTATAAGTTGACATAAATGCTTTCCTATCCTACTAACAACAATAAACCAAACATAAACCAATGGTTAAGAATGAAACTATCACTCATTCTCTTTGGAAACCAAGATAAACAAGGGGGTTTAGACTGAAGGCCCATGTTTCTACTTTTGAAAACAACCTTTGTAGCTTTTCTCCTCTAGCTCCTCATCCACCCAGATGGAATTTGAAGGAACAGATTCATATGTTGGGAGCTGGTCATTGTTTTTCATGTGATTTCCTTGAGAGTCTGTTAGGCTATTGACAGTGATTTCAATGATGAAGACTTCTCTATAGATACCATCAAGTTTCTGATCCATTATGTGCAGCTTGTCCAAGATGTCTTATTGCTAGCCACCCTTATCTTCAATAACATGAGCAATGAATGCTTTGTTTATCCAATACAATTCAATGAGTTTAAATTTTTTTATGTCTCTGGTTCTAGAATAACCAGAATCTGTAACCCATTCTTTAAATTCTGCTTCCCACTGGTCCTTGGTAAGTTGTCGTCTCTTTCTTTTAACGTCTTTCTCCATGTTGTCCACCTCAATTTTTAGTGTCTTAAAAAAACCAACAATGAAAGTCCAAGGAAGCCTTCATTACATCCAACTAAGCCTTGATCAACCATTGAGGAGTCTTAAAGGGAGGGAAGGATTCACTGCTAGAGGAGTTCCTTTACTAGCATTCCTTCTACTTTATGCAGGGATATCCACTTGTCCTATGGGTTTCATGATTGCAATCAAAATGGAGCCAGAGATAGAGGAGAAAACACCTAGAGTAATAAGACCTTGGAGGAACACAACCCAATGCAAAAAGAAAGAAGTAATCCAAACCAAATACCTCTGAAGGAAGAGAGCCAACAAGAGAGGAAGGCCCACTTCCTAAATACTATCCAAACCTTTGGGAGCTGGGAGATGGGCTCGCCTTCTACACTTGATCGAATTTCGAGTCCCACCCAAGAGGAACCTGACCCACAACAATGAACACTGGAGGGGGACGACCCCAAAGGAAATACACCCCAAGATCATATAAAGATTAATTCTTAAGCTTTTGAGGAAGTGGAAAATGGAATCGACCATAGACAGTGCCAGATAGAAGGGAAAGAGACATCGACTGGGAGAAGATAGAAGGGATAGGGTTTGAGATAAGGAGTAATGAGGAACTCTCCCTAAAAACCACTCCAATTGCCTAGGAAACCTAATTCTTTTACAGACCAAACCTTAATCAAAAGAGCAGACCAAAACCAAACAAATATCCAAAACTTGAAGATATAAAGAAAAATACTAATCAAGAGAAATAACAAAGATCCAAAACTTGAAAATATAGAAAGAAATACTAACCAGGAGAAATGATAATTGCCACCAATTCCAAAGTCCAACCTCAAATCTTACATTCCAAAAGTGAGTCATATAAGTTTAAAAAGATGAAAGTTATTTGGAATTTTCTTATTTAGAAAAGAAAATTAAACTTGAATGTTTCAAATTAATTTTATAATAAAAAGTTCTATTTTTTATTTATTTTAAATATGATAAAAATTTGGTGAGTATAGTTTATCATTATCCAAGATCTACTTATGATGGAACAATATCCTAAAGATTATGTCTAACTCTAATTGATACAAATTATCAAAAATTGGGTTCGATGAAAATTTTGACTTTTTGTATCACTATATTTAAGCAACATAAAAATTTGATACATAATTATAAGAAATATGTGAATATGTTGTTTTCTTTTGTCATTTAATACATAACGATGAAGAAAATGTTGGTTTCTTTTCTCATTATTTAAAGCAATTATAAAAGAACCAACGCTTAAACAACTCTTCAATTATATAAAATAAAAAAATAAATTATTTATTTGAAAATCGTGTCAGAAAAGCATCCAAGGTTAAAGTGTAAAATAAGTTTGGGAATTTGTTCATTGCATTTTCCATGGAAATGATTGGAGGCATTTACTTTGACCCGAGTAGTTAAAGTTCCAAATTTATGGGTTGGGTTCCATGTTCATATGGGTAAGAATGAGCTATTTTAAGGTAATTAAAAAAAGGTAAGTTGTTGATTCGAAGCTTCGAAACCAATCCGAGAATGTGAAAGCGTGTTTTATAAATAAAACAAAGCTGGCAGCTGCCCTCCATGGAAAGTGGGGCCACAAAGGTACACGCGATTTTGAATCTGAGATTGATGAGGAAATTGGGATGGTGTGGCCGCTGGCGTAGGGTGTGATGTAAGTAAAGCAAAGCATGGGGTCCCCGTCTAAGGAGCGGTGTGGCAATTCCATTCACGGCGTCATAGTGACGTCAGTTAGCATAGTCCACCGTCAACGACGTCGTCAGTGACAACGTCACGGAGCGCGATGTGACGGTGGGACGAGGTGGAACGTGCGCGGGCCCCACCTCGTCGGAAGCACCAACAACGACAACAATAACACGGACGAGGCCGACGGCGTCAGTGGGCCATGGCGTGACGGCAGCCGACGTTACCTTTTTCCCGTCATCCCCACCATTCCTCAACGGCATACTCGCGAGTCGCAGCCGTGACTGACGGGGAAAAGCCAATGCGCCGCCCCACGGCATCCCATCCTCTCTAATATCTATCTTTAATCCCGCAAGGGATCGAATCGCACAGTGAGCGAGTCGCGGGCGGAAGGGGCGGGGAATAAGCGCTGTTAACGTCTTCTTGTTTCAGACTTTTACTGTTTGTTTGTAAGGCGTGCCTGCCTGCCTGGAATTCCAACAACCAGCTGCATGATTATTGATGTTATAAGATCCCCCTCGGTTTCTCCTACCGTTTCGTCCATCGAGGAGCCGAGTCGAGCTTTCGTCCCTCATCGGTGCTGGGGAAAGGGGGAACGTTGTCTTCATCGTTGTCATCATGATGCAGGGTTTACAATACAGGGCCGGCGGATCGTCTGCTCCAGGCACTGTGGCCTCCGCGGCCTGCAGGAGGCCTGCAGCCGCCACGCTGCATCTGGGGCAGAGCTCCGTGGAGGACGACGAAGAGACGATGACGAGGACGGCCATGATGAGTATGAGCCCTTTGGAAAGAGTGCAGCGCCTGGCCTCCGATAACGCGGTGCTCGTATTCAGCGTCACTTCCTGCTGCATGTGCCACGTTGTTAAGCGCCTCTTCTGCGGCCTTGGGGTTAATCCGGCGGTGTTCGAGCTCGACGAGGAAGGGGAAGGTACTGGAAGCTCAGATATGGAGAAGGTTCTTGTCAGATTGGTCGGCAAAAAGCCCGCGGTGCCTGCGGTTTTCATCGGCGGAGAGCTCGTCGGCGGCCTCGATCGCCTCATGGCCGCGCACATCAGCGGCGAGCTCGTGCCCAAATTGAAGCAAGCCGGAGCTCTGTGGCTTTAAAGAATCAGAATTCGCCCGCCTCATTTTTGCTTTCATTGTGCGACAGATCAATGAATTAATCACCATCTCTCCTGCATAGAAGGCGAGTATATAATTAATTAATATTTGTTGGGGGTCTTGACAATTAGAATTCTGTTCTTCTTGTTCTGTAAATATTCTCTCGGCTTTACAGAGATAATTATAACATATAAATAGTGAAAATCTCTCACGCCGATACAATTTTGAATAGATTATAAATGCTTTTCTTCAAGTTTTCGTTACTGTGTTTGGTTTTCGCTGGATTTAAAAGGTGTCAAGATCCATTCTCGCAAGAGGCGTTTTGTTTTTTGCCCCTGACATACCTTGTCCTTCTGTATCAATTTCTGGCTTGGGCTTTTGAAGATTCTCTATACTTTACCGAGTCAAGCTGTGGCTTTTGAAGATTCCAGAGGCGTGATTCCATGTTATTTGCAACTGCCTTGCCACTGCGTTATATCATCAGTACAATTGATCCACATACGCACAAACAATGTAGAGAAATTATAAGTAATGATGGTACTCGGTAGAGATTCATCTTGACTTTCTGTGTAACCGAATAGAGTATACACCTGTATGTAGTCTGGGATCTGGGATTTTATTAAATGTATATAGAAATTGATAAATAAATTTTAATGTATTTTAATCTGTGGGCATAAAATCATTATAATTTCATGTAAAATAGCTATTAATATTTATATTAAAATTTGTTTTTACCATGTAATATCACAGTGTAATATCACAGGTTCAAGTTTAAATCTAGAGGGGTAGGATATGTATACCTTCTTAAATTTTATCAGTCAAATTGTTGGGTGAAGGGGGTCCCTTGTCCCACAAA
Source organism: Picea engelmannii (assembly GCA_009831015.1). Lineage (NCBI taxonomy): Eukaryota > Viridiplantae > Streptophyta > Pinopsida > Pinales > Pinaceae > Picea > Picea engelmannii. The sequence goes on from ML868551.1 coordinate 13,274, forward strand.
CAAGGAGGTCTTATACACCAATTTGGTGTGCTGGCTTAACCGTGACCTTAAAAAAAAAAAAAAAAAATTTATAAGAGATCAGATTTGGTTTCCTTTTACATTAAAACTGTGTTATCTTACTCCATGATTTCAGTTAAAGTAATGGAATATTGGAATGATATTTGTTTTTTCAAAACATTATTTAAAGAAATCACATTTTTTAAAGGTGTTTTTGAGTGTATTGTATAATACAAAAGAGTTAAGTGTTAACTATTAAAAATGTAATGGTAATGTGGGGAAATGAATCTAAATGAAATTTTTAGTAACTAACAAAGAGTTAGGATTAAAAATAAAAACTGAATTATAATAAATTTGGTAATTACTCAAATTCAGGGGTTTTTTTTAATAACCAACATGATCAAAATATTTAACAATAGAAAAACAACTATATTATACATAGATCTTTTATATATATATATATATATATATATATATATATATATATATATCTAAAATAAATGAATCCATGGATAGAAAGAGGAAATAGGATGTGGATATCCATTAAATCTGGGCATTATAACATATTTTTCAGGTGTTTTAAGATATAGTCACTAGAAATAGGTTAAAGCTTCTACACATTAAGAAAGATAGAATTGTTTTTCATTGCATCCCTAAAAAAACATTCTAGTTCCCACCAATACTCTAGGAAATCACATTACTAATATAAGAACTGAATATTTATTAATATGATAATTCAATATGAAACAACTAGAATAGATCCTCTAATTATTCATCTTAATAAAAAAAGATGTTCCTTTTGACAATAACAACCTTCAAACTATACTTTAGTTTTGTTTTTATTATTTTCAATTAAAAATAATAATAAAATTATTTTTCCTAATTTTAGTTATATAGTTTTGAAAGTAAATTTGTTGTCATAAAATTAAGTTGAAAATACTTTTGAGGTTATTTCAAAGATTTGTTCATAATGTCACAACAAATAATTCTACTTTTATTCATTAATGTGGTTCGAGATGGAGAGATTGATATAAAGGTCACGAGTATAATTATCATTGTCATTATTATTGTCACCAGTATAAACAAAAAAAATTGTAAAAATGAAAACTAATTTTTGAAGGGAATAAGAAAAAATGAATTGGACTTAATTATATTTAACAATTTGAAAGATTAAAATAGAAAAGAAAAACAATGAAAATCATAAAATATCAAATATCAAATGTGAATGGGCCTAATAGTTAAGAACATGTGTTTTCTCTTATAAAGTCACAAATTCAAATATAATAAAATATGTCCATGACTAAAACTCAAAAATATATGGAAAAAATAAAACTCTAACTCCTTATAAACCATCAACAAAAATGATGTAATTTTAGTTTTTATAGCAACAATAAGTCAACCCATATTTATAAATAACAATTAATAATAAATACCCTTTTAATCTTAAAAAAAAACCAAATAAAAGTTAGATGGGAAATCCTAAATTCCCTTCCATAAATTAAGAAACATAATACATAATCATAACTTCTCTCATAAATACAAAAAATAATACATAAAAAACCAATGCGAATATATCATTACATGGTTATTTTTAACGAGTGATTTAAATATGGACTTCTCCGTATTCTACTTATTAGTGTTCGAAAAGTCGCCTTCTGTGTCTTTGGATATCTATTTTTAACCACTTCTTTAAGTATCACTTGTTTTTTTTGTTTGTTAATTTGTGCGGAACCTGTTGGCTACGCGATTAGCCTATGGCTTGAGAAACCACGACTCAGGGGCATCTAAGCCGTCAAAATCACTTGGGGATCGCACCCGGCCTGAGCCACACCAACCCTTAACATGGTTGGATTTTTTGTCCCCGCAGGTTTCGAACCGGTGACTTTAACATCACAGAGTGACTTAACAACACACTCCGTCACTGACTGTCCTACACCTCGGGGACCTTTAAGTATCACTTGTTAGTAAGGAAGGTTTATTATTTTATAATTGTAAAATTGAATCTACCGTAAAATAAAATAAAATTATGTACTTATTTTTAATTATAAAAAATAATTAATTTATTATTAAAAAATTTAGAAACTAGGACAGTTGTTAACTTGCTGTTGGTGAACGCCGAAAGGCGGTTTATGGCTGTTAAATTTTCGACTGGCGAATACTGGTGATTTCAGGACAGAACGAATACTGGTGATTTCAGGACAGAAAGTGGCCACCTTAATACCTTAATATTTTTTAATCAAGTAGGCGTGGCAATAAGTTAGTTAACATCTTAATTTTTAAACACGATTAGGTAAATGTAAAAAAGTAAACATATAAATTGATGTCTTTATAAGAGCTCGGAAGCTAATGGATGTAATCAGAGCCATTCATTTATTATGACGACTAAGAATATTCTAGGCATATTTAATCTCGTCCATAGAAAACGTATTAAAAACTAAAAACCTATTAAATGTGTCCATTATCAATAGGTGTACCCTTTCAACGTAAATATAATTAAGGTTTTGTTCAATATAATTATAATTATAACAATAATTATAAGAAAATAAAATAAATTATATATTTATTTTTTTCAATTATTTATATTATATATATATAGGGTTGTAGTAAGAAAAAAATAGTTAATTTGTACAAAATTTCAATTTGCCTTTAAACCTTTAACACATAAGAGAGCATACTTATTTTTAAGTGGAACATATCTTTTGTAATTTAAAAAAAAAAACTACTATTATCTTTCCATGTGTAGAGTTTAACATAAGAAAACAACAAAAAAACAATTTTATATTGCTTAAAAAACCCTGGATTAATTGAGTTTCAACTCAGTGTCCACCATTGCTTGAAAGTCATGTTGTTTAGCTTCCACCATTGCTTGAAAGTCATGTTGTTTAGCTTGCTCTGATTAGTGAATTAGTGGTTGCAAAACTTTACAGGAAGTTTGTGATCCTTTAGAGGGAATGGGGTTGAACTGCTCTGGGATGCCTGATTGGTTGCGCTAGATGGCCTTATTGAGGGACTAGATCTAATTAGAGTGCTTGTTTACCTTTTGGAGGACTATTTCCATCTCTTTGTCTCTCCTATCTTCCATGTCCTGTAGCTTCTGCTCCAATTGGGCAAGGAATACAAAAAGAGCCACTAATTCCTATTGTTGCAATTTCATTTTACTCTTTAATGCATCTATTTCACAGTTGTTGCAGTGGCAGAGCGACTGGCTTCTTCACCACATCGAGAGATATGAGCTGGAGTTGCAAGCATTGAGCTGAAAAGGAAGATGGTTGAGGAATCCAGCGAAACTGAGGAGAGGGATTTTGCCAAGCAAATTCCATTCTAGATCTATTCCTTTGCCTTCAACAAAATTAATTGTATGGGGCCTAACGACCAAGGGAGCGCACGCAGGGAGTTGAAGGGCCATGAATGAAAATGATCATTGAAGAGGGTACTGCAAATCAGGAGCCAAAGGTGTTGTTCCACACAACGCGTGAATTGAGGCAAGAGGTGAACTGAAGGGGATGGAACCGATTGCTATGACATCAAGCAAAGGCAATATCCCACATGTTGCTTGCGATCTATCATTAAGACCTTTAATACTTTATGCGCGGAGGAGTGGCTGCATGTGTGAGGGGAACACCTCGTGGTGGAGATACAAAGCAGGTGCCAAATGTTGGGTTGGATTCGATTATGTCACGGAGCATAAAAAATTGGAATTTTCTTGGATCATTAAACTATGGTAAATGATACATAGAAGGAACCTCATTTATTCTCATAATACTTTGAATACCTTGATATATCATTAAACTATGGTAAATGATACTTTGAATACCTTGATATATCATTAAACTATGGTAAATGATACATAGAAGGAACCTCATTTATTCTAATAATACTTTGAATACCTTGATATAGTTGTTTGAATACCTTGATATATCATTAAACTATGGTAAATGATACATAGAAGGTAAATGATACATAGAAGGAACCTCATTTATTCTAATAATACTTTGAATACCTTGATATAGTTGTTTTTCCTTCAGAAGACATGAAAGTAAATAACTACAAACCAACGACTACAAAAAAAATAGACCGGTCTAATTGATATGCTTACTTAACTACAAACCAACGACTACAAAAAAAATAGACCGGTCTAATTGATATGCTTACTTATTACATTGAATAATTGATCTGCCTGCTTACTTATTATATTGAATATATGATCTTCTTACTTATTACATTGAAGAGCTCCTCTATTTATAATAGGTTGAGAGGAGACAACATTGATGAAGGTAGATGGATAACTCACTCATGAAGTAATAAGTCAAGGAGATGGATGGGAAATTTACCCACTCCAATGATAAGTCAAAGAAGCACATGGTGGTTGTTCATAAACATCCAAGAAGGATGACATGTCCTACCTATCCTAAGTAAACTTATACATCAACACCCCCCATAAGTGCAACTTAGGGAAGTAAAAAAAAACAAAAATATGGGTCCTGGCTACTAGGCCTACTAAGATATCCAATACAAACTCTCATAAGTGGAGAAAAGGAGAAACCCCGTAGGAAAAAACTCCTCCCCTAAAGAGAGAAAACAACACAAAAGTGAAGGAAGGAGGTCTTAAGATAACCCCCTAGAGACAACTTATTTCACACTAAGCATCAATCATAGCTGTAGAAAGTGAGGTGATGCCAAAGGTTTAGTGAAGATGTCAGCAACTTGCGCTTAAGTGGGAAAATACTCCAGGTTGAGAAGACCATCCTAGATGAGTTGGCGAATGAAGTGCATGTGGATCTCAATGTGTTTGTTTCGTTGATGTTCCAATGGGTTACGAGAAATGTGTATGGCACTCTGATTATCACACTAAAGAGTGGTGAGATGATCCTGTTGAATGTCAAACTCTGTCAGGAGCTGTCGAAGCCAAAGAACCTTCTGACTAACAAGAACTGCAACACGATACTCAACTTCTGTAGAGGATAAAGAAATTGCAGATTTATTTTTGCAAGACCATGTAACAGGTGCAGAGCTAAGACAATAGACAAAGCCAGATGTGCACTTTTGATCATCAACTGAACCAGTGCAATCAGAGTTAGTGAATCCCACAAGATGAGAAGCACCAGAAGAGTACTGAATACCAAAATTGGTAGTACCCTGAATGTACCTGATAATGTGCTTTGCTGCCTTCCAGTGTCTCTCATGAGGATCTTAAGAGAACTGAGAGACAAGTCCTACTACAAAAGATATGTCAGGACATGTATGAGTCATATACAACAAACTCCCAATCAATTGTTGATACAATGAAGGATTAACACATGGTGAGGAGTAACTGGCAGAAAGCGTGATTCTTGACTGAAATGGAGTAGGGGAAGGTTTACAATCAACCATGCCAAAGCGCTGAAGTAAATCAAGTGCATACTTGTGCTAAAAAATGGAGATTCCTTCAGAAGACTGAAGAACTTGGAGACCAAGAAAATAATGCAGAAGCCCCAAATCTGTCATATCAAATTGTCCCATCAATGCTTGCTGAATACTCTGAATCATATATGAAGAACTCCTCATGAGAATTAAATCATCCACATACAGAACCAAAATAAAGAGATCAGTACCTTGATTCTAAGTGTAAATTGTAGGATCAGAATGACAGCGATCAAACCTGAAAGAAATCAGAAAACTATCCATCTTCTCATACCAATATTGAGGAGCTTGTTTGAGACCATAAAGAGAATGTTGGAGCCTACAAACAAGAGAAGAATCCTGGACAAAACTAGGAGGTTGCTCCATGTAGATTTCCTCATCTAAGTCACCATGTAGAAAAACACTCTTTACATCCATCTGGTAGACTGACCAGCCTTGGGAAGCAACAAGTGAAAGAACAAGACGTATAGAATTCATCTTGGCAACAAGGGAGAAATTCTCAGAGTAATCAATCCCTTCAACTTGTGAAAATCCCTCGGCCACAAGACATACCTTATGTTTGTCAACAGAGCCATCTATTTCATATTTGGTTCTATAGATCCATTTACAGCGAACTAGCTTTCGTCCCTTTGGAAGAGAAATGAGATCCCATGTGTGATTCTTCATCAATGAAGAATGATCCTATGTCATGGCAGCATCCCACTAAGGTATGCCAACAACGTCAGAAAATTGTTGTGGATCATTTGAGATAGTATGACTCAAAAAAGAGACACCTATTGTTTGTGAATGAATAGGGAAAGAGGCTAAGGATGAAGAGTTGAAATCAGTTGGCTCATAGCCATACCTGCCAGACCTCTTTCTCTCATGAAAGCTCCTCCTGAGATGTAGTTCTTGATCCAGTTGTTCATGTTCTTGATCAATTTGTTCATGTTCACGATGCTCATGCTCCATTGGTGTAGGTGGTAGATTTTCTTTTGGTTGATGTTGATGTTGAACTTCAAAAGGTTCATTATCATCTTCTAAAGCAAATTTGTCAACATATTCAACACCATTGTCTGCATGAAAATTTGAAGATGGAGAAGGATTTGATGTGGGGTTGAATCCTTCATCAAAACAGACAGCTCGTTCAAATAACCTATATGCTTTTATGTCCTCACAATAACCAACGAATATCAATGGTTAGCTTTTATTCTCCATAGATTTGCATTTTTCAACTGGTATTAAGGCCCATGATGGACTTCCAAATACTCTAAAAGAAAAGACATCAGGCTTAACATGGCTCCAAGCTTCCTCTGGAGTCTTATGTAGTATTGCCCGATGGGGCATCCTATTTTGAATGTAATTTGCACAGTTTACTGCTTCAACCCTAAAGGAAGGTGCCGTGTTCTTGGACTGAATCATACAATTTTCCATTTCTTTTAGTGTTATGTTCTTTCTTTTAGCAAAAACATTTTGCTGAGGGTTGTAGGGAACAATGAGTTGATGTTGAATGCCATGTTCTCTACAAAAATCTGTGAATCCTTGATTGACATACTCCCCCCCATTATCTGTGTGTAGTTTCTTGATAGAAAGAGATGATTGCTTCTCAACAAAAGCCTTGAAGTTCTTAAAAGTAGCAAGGACTTCACTCTTGTACTTAAGAAAGTACACCCAAGAGCGACGTGAGAAGTCATCAATGAAGGTTAGTGCATACTTAGCCCCTGAAAATGAGCAAGCTGGAAATGACATGAGATCACTATGTACCAACTCAAGAGGTTTTGTAGCAAGCCATGATTTTCCTTTAGGAAAAGGATCTTGATGTTGTTTTCCAAGGACACAACCTGGACAAACTCCATCAGTAAAAGAAACTTTAGGAAGACCAAGCACCAATTTTTGGGTGCTCAACTGCTGCAAATATTTGTAGTTGAGATGTCCAAATATTTCGTGCCAAAGCTTACTCAAAGCATCAACATGTGCAATGAAAGAGGAACCTAAGGAATACTCAAAAGAAGAAAACTTATACAGTCGAGAACTATGATCTACTTTTCCAGATGAAAAAACAATGTCTGGATTTTGTAGTTCTCGAATGATTACATCATTAGGAGAAAACTCTATTGTTTTCCTA
>ML868553.1:9293-20774 GCA_009831015.1 Picea engelmannii
TAAATCCAAACTTAATGTTTCTCTGGAGTATAAGGTAATGAGAGTCATGATTGATGGAATTGTCTAATATGCTCTCTTGGTAAATATTATTCATTTGGGATTGCAATTTGTTAGTGTCAAGGGAGGCTCCAAATTTTTTACGGTTTCAAAGAAGGGATATTTACTTAGGTAATAGAGGCAGTATAGCAGTGTGAACAAGTAGAAAAATCAAATTGTTTGGAGGACCATCAATAAGTTGTTGATGTCGTCTTCTCACTGTCAAACATTTTCGTAGATCAAATTAGTTTGGAATTTGATTTGCAAGCCAGAAGGTAGGAGACAACTTGTAGAAGTATTATTGGTTTTTGTATTATAGTTATCTCCAAGATAAGGCTCCACATGTCAAGTGATCCTCTTCACATGGCTGCACATTCTAGAAGGCAAGCTCCTAATCTCCAATTCTACTCCTCCACATGTGTATCGAGTCCACAACAACCTACAAGTGGTGTGCCCTCCAAACAAGATTCCCTCTAGCCAAATGATCAACCTCTTGAAGTGTGCCATCTGATATCGATGCTCCTAGGGTGAATCACCCTTCCTCCTAGTGCTTAGTGCTCCTCCAAAAGATAACTCCACATCCTATGCCAAGGTCTCATCCTCATCAACATGTGTGCCATGTAGAAAATGCCAATGCCACATAAAACAACTTCCAAGTTCCTCCATAAAAAGTGTGCCTCCTCTACCACATATCTTGAGTACAAGCATCCACCTATAGTAAGTGTTCCAATTGCCAATCAACCAAAACAATCTAGGATACAACAAAGGGCTAGGGTTTCATCATGTACCCCACATCACATGAAGTGTGTTGAATTTTCTGTTAAACCCAACACACGACTAACAATCCAAATAAACTTTATTTATTAATTATTAGCACAACTAGGTTTTCAACAAAAATATAAGCAGAATCACTACACAGAAACCAAACACATTTGCACACAAGATTTGGGTAAACACCCCTAGAAAAACCCTTGCGGGAAAACCGGTTCTGAGTTTTATTTTATTAAATAAAATCCTGGGTTCTTGTCCTGGGATAATGGTCCATTAGATGAATTACAATGTTGTAGCTGATAGCCTAGCCCACCTAGTTGCTATCTCCCTCGTTGCCCCCTACACCCTTTCCTCAACCTTTCCCACTCAAACACAAGTACATGAGAAAGACTCCCTCTTGGTCCTATGCATTCATTGTATGCCTCTCACCCTCCTTAGATATGATTTTATAATCCCTTAATGACTAAAACCCTATCTCCAAAGTGATCAATGATCAATATATGATCTTGATCTCTTGAGATCAACGGCTATGACTTAATCTCTCATTGATATATCATCAAAACTGATAGAGGGATATGCAAGAGTGTACAATGAGAACCTTGACAAACATAGCCGCTAATGCTCGCAGCATCGTCTAGAGGATGGAAAAATCATGTTTCTTTTTCCAAATATGTAAAACAAGTATATTACAGTTTAATGAATACATTTTCATATTATTATATATGGTTTTATACTTTATCAAAACATTCCCCAAGACTTTACAAGTTTTTATAATTCAGTGAAAGATTCACCAAGATTTTACAAGAGTTTATAGTTCAGTGAAATATTCGCCAAATTTTTACAAGATTATATAATTGACTAAAAGATTCGCCAAAAAATTATATATACATATTATATTATTGATAAAATAGCCTTCAATATTTCYTATGTATCATGGGGATTCGCCCATTTATTATACATATAAATTTAGGGGGGGTTCTTAAAATCACCCCTGCTTACACAAGACTTGGTTCTTGCGGGTGACTGTGCACACTTTGCAGCAGTCGCTTTGCACTCCTTGAAAAGGCAAAGTTTCATGTTATCTCTTCTGAGTTTCGGAATCGAAACAAATCCTGTCACGCACTCCTTGCGTTCCGTGTGCACACCTTGCACTCACTCAACAGAAGAGAAACAATTGAAACTTATACTAACATTCACAGTTTCATCCATTCATAATGAAATTCATTCATTTATGAAAACACAATAACAGAGAATTACAAACAGTAACAGTGTTATGCATTTGAGTCAAATTTCCTCTATCATATTCATTCAAAAGTAAATGGCTACAGCTAATATCAAAACAATAACTCAAAACTCATAAAATTCCTACTAACTCACAACAGCCTCATTTGGGCGTACAAAACCTCTATTTATCTCAGAGGGTCCTTAGGGTTCCCCCCGACTACTCGTCTACTCGAAAAAATGAAAAAAACTCTAACTACTACCTAAGTTCAGTTACATTCAAGACTCGGAGTGAAACTCCCAGATCACTCGTGATCATTTGCTCCCAAGCATTTGATCTTCTTCCATTTTTCCAATTAGCTCTAAAAGATTCACAGTAACTCCCAGTGTTTGAGATTCTGAAATGATTCCCAGGAATTGAGTTGTCCGGCCATGTGTGCTTCCTGACGATGCTCCTGCATCAAGTTTTGACGCTTGTCTTTTTCTCATTGGCTCAGATATGTTACCTGGCATCATCCCGATGTCCTCGACACGTTTCTTCCTCCACGCACATTCTTACGAATGGATGGTGAAACCTCCCCCCTGAAACCTTGCCACATTGAGACACTAGGCCACCGGCCTACCTGGACTTCCCAAACCTCAAACACAACTTCCCTGAGGCATTAAAACCTCTCCTAAGCTTATACGAAGATATACGACTAAGATCTTCGGTCGATAGATATAACAACTAAGAATTAAGGGCACTAAGCCAATGGTATTTCTCCCATGAGGGTCACAATAAACCTATCAACCAATCACTTGTCGATCAGTGTCACCTTTTTTGTATGTCGACTTCCACGTTGGCAATGACACCTCACAAGGACTTCAAATTCTTTCTCTCTCTCCACAGTTATAGCGATAAAGGTATGGAACCAAGGGTTGGAACCCTATCCCACGCAGGTATCGGTCTTTTTATCAAAACCCTCTAAATGAAATCCCTAATGGTGTGGGATACGGTTATCTCCTCGCAACCAAGATCAATGGTGGAGACCTTTCCACCCTCAAATCAAATGCCTATAGTCTAAGGGCATGTGATCTAAGGGTTTGTGTCAGAAAGGGACCCATGATTGGTTTATTAACAAACCTTTGGGCGACACGTAGGAACCTCTGGTTGTGATGGTTCCACGTTGTCATTCCATGTCAGCGTGATGTCACCTCCCTTTTCTCTCTTTATACGTTAATACAAAGAGTTGGAACCCTACGAGAGAACCCAACCACCAAGTATCAACATATCGACGAATTTCAAGACCTAACACATGGGACCTCCCGACACTTTGGGGGTATGATAGCCCAATATTTTGTGGCTCTAACTATCGATCTCGTGTGTTCGATAATGATCACCATCCATTGATCCAACGGGTTTTGTTCCTCATTGATTTATGTTGTGACTTCAATGGGTAGATAGCCCGTCTTTGGACAACTGAGATCGACTCCAACTCAGGGATCGATGGTTGTTGAGTTTTGTCAGCTCTAGCAGGTGTTAAACAATTATGGTTGATAGTTTTGGACTTAGCAATCCCGTAGATTCGCACTACGTCAGTCTGTTGGGTTAAGGATTCATCTCCCTCATACTCTCATGCCTCCAACGAAGCTTCAAATCCATCAATCCTACCTTTCTCCGAACATAGAATATTCATGGTTTATCAGCCTTCTCTAGCCTCCTATACAAATCTTACGATTAGTTCACTTACAAGTTCTTTCTATAGCCATACAATTCTGTTAATTGTACAAGCCTACATAATTTCATATTTACCCAACATTCAAACTTACCATTGATACAAGGATTAATTCCTATTACGCATATTTAACTATCCATGAACACATTCCAATAACTTAGCTTCCAAACTCTAACACTGAGTCCCTAACCATTCAAAATTTACTTGTTTCCTCTAAATATTTAGTCGCTTGCAACACCTTTATGAGACATGGTTTTTCATCCCACAACACATGGGTGGAGATCAAAACAATTTAACTCAACATGGCCAACTTGGTGATAGTGTTGACACAGTACACGTTCTTTATTCAACTGAGCATCATCAACCAACAAATCCTCAATACTTGTATTACCATCAATATCCTCAACAATAGTACCATCATCAAAATTTGTATCAACAACCTGATCAACATCATGTACATGTTCCTTTTCAATTTCTTCCTTCCTATCAGCATTAACCAAAAAACCACCACTCACAAATGTAAGTGGTTTACAATAATTAGGAATATGAAAAAGTTTATCATGTTCCTTTTCATATCCTAAGCCATATATTTTTTTTTAACTTTAATACTCCCCGCGATCTAACAAAGTTATCTATATTTTTAACCTAATCCTCATGTTGAACCTTCAATTTACCCACTTTGTTTTCAGTGTCATCGGTCAAGGTTACACTGACTTCATCAAAGGAAAAACAATGCAACTCACAATCAACAAGCGCAAGTTTATTTTCTTGTTCCTTGGTGTCATCATTAAATGACGTTAACTGCCTAGTCAAAAACTTTGTTTGTGTTTGAAGTAGATGTACCTTTTTGTGCAGTATGCGAAAACAAGTAAGAACATTAATGAGCGTTCCTTTTTGCATAGGAATTGTAGATTATGGAGTCTTGCTAATCAACGTGTGCAACATAATAAACATTTTGTCAATTCCTACCATTTTGAAGTGCTTCAAATATGCCTAATGTGCAAAATCTAAAGCCTCCTTTTGAACACAATCCACGCACACTGAAAGATCATAATACCCCCTTATTAAATTTCAGGTGGGTCTAGGAGTTGAAAAAAGTATTATTAAGTTACAATTATCCTTTTAACTCCCATGCAAAATATAAACCACCTATTACTTATTACAATTTTACAAAATAATTTGTTTTCCTTACGTATGTTAGTTTACAAACTCACTTTGTTTTCATAATTATTACAATGAACAACAATTTTTAAAAAAACATCACCTTTCAAAATTTAGAGTTTCTCGTTTGAAAAGGTGCCTCCACCCATCTTTGCATGGAATTTGAGTCATCCTTTTTTGCACTCTTCCCCAAAGATATGTAAAACTTTCCAAATATCAATTTGATTTTTGAAATAAATAAATATACATCCGCTCCAAATTCCACGACTTCCACAAGACTTTTTGACCTCCACCAAACTTGGTTTTTCTTTTTAAACAATCTTTTGAACATATATATAAAGTGAACTGACGTAAAACTTATTTAAAAAAAATTTGTTTAAAAGAAAAAACATGCACCTTCACAGATTTCAAACAATAGTGGCGGTTTTCACTTAGTCTTGGCAGCTTCACAAGCATTTGCAGACTATTTCACTTGCCTTCACAAGATTCCTCGACAAAGTTTTGATTCGGCACAAAACAATTTAAACTTGACACAATAAACCCCCCACGGTGGGCGCCATATCCGCATCCTCTTCTTTCAAAGACCAATTCAAACCGTCCTTCTTTCTAACAACAATTAATAATATTTAATGGTCAACAAAAACCAGGTTGGGGTTTTCTTATCTCCGCCAGAGTTAGCCATACTCCTTTTCAATAGAAAAATTCAGCTCGATCCACAGATCAATCCACGAGTTCTGAAAACGTAAGAAGATACGTCGAGCCAAGAGCAAGAGACATACCAGTTCGGAGAGGTAATCACTCAAATGCAAATGTTAGATTCAAAATTATTACATGCATTATTACATTGCAACTCCAATCATTTCCTACACATAACATGCATTATTACATTCAAAATTATACCAGTTGTAGTGTTAGATTCAAAATGCGTGTACCATAGCATTTAATTCAACAAAACATTTTCAAATATGTTCCAACATATCCATATGCCCTCTATCATGTTATCCTCAATGTTTTTATGAGTGCAGACACAACGAAATTTTTAGTTATCCCTAGTATCCACAGTTGTATAGTTATTAGTGTTCTCATGCTAGAAACATTCACACATAACAACATTTCAGTTTTCTCATCCATAGAAACACAATAAACATCAAGAGAGGAGTTAACGGACTCTCCCTTTTTTCCAACTCCTCCTACACAGGCTGGAATTTTTACCTCAACTAAATTATTATCAAGGCCTCACTGCCTTTACACAACATGGCTTCATTGAGCTTATTCATTAGATTATTTTCCTTTGCTTTCACAACTATTCTTTTTAAGCATACAACTTTGTTAAACAAATTAGAGTTTTAAAGTGAGAAAAGTGTTCCTCGATTCTCCTTCTTTGCTTATGTAATTCATCCCCTTATGGGATCTACCTACTCTCCTCCTCGAGTAGTCTTAGTCAAGTTCATCTTGACCTTTCCTGGGTATAACAACATATTTCAATATTAAGATTAACTCATATTTCAAGTATGAGTCAATGCATTATGCCCATACACCAAACCAAGCAAGGATCATTAAGGTCCTATCATATGCAATTATTCCACTCATGCATTATGTTGTAAAATGTAATCCAAGATTCTTATACAAATAGACTTTTCGATCCATTGTCTAATTCTCAAAGTCATTAAGGTTATAGCTATGTTCTCCTAACAAAGTCTTCACACAGTTCCTTCACCTAGAATTGTCTCAGCATGCAACTCCCTTATTACATATCCCTCATTTCTTGAAATTATCACAACCTTGAGTCAACCTCAGCCTCATCATTTTAAATTTTTACCCAATATTCCATAGGGAATTATCAACATGCATTCTTATTTTTCATTCAATTTGCACATTATTTTATCAGTTGGTGTTCAGACCATGCCTTCATGCTCTTAACCACATGTTTCAATATGATGTGTGTGACTACCATAGCAACACTTTACAATTCCACTTGCATATCGATTTAAATTATTTCACTCATGATTTTCTCACAATCATTCACTTGCAGTTATCAAAGGCTTAATCATATAGCCTTCTACCATGACAACTGCGCATTCCTTCTCATTTATTCTTTCAACGATTTACAGTAAATTATTTGAAAAGTGGCATACATCCCCTTTTCAAGTTATCATTTAATCAAGACAAAACATACCCTTCAACATAGGGTCAACCATGCATCCATGGAATTTCTCAATCCTGGTAAGTACACATTTTGCCTCACAGACTACTCATTTAGGCAGTCATACCGTGCCTTCCAAGCATATATGTCATGCATCCATGGCATTTCTCAAACCTGGCAAGTACACATTTTGCTTCACAATCTACTCATTTAGGCAGTCATATTGTGCCTTCCAGGCATATATACATGGCATTTCTCAAACCTGGCAAGTACACATTTTGCTTCACAGTCTACTCATTTAGGCAGTCATATATATGCCTGGAAGGCACGGTATGACTGCCTAAATGAGTAGGTTATGAAGCAGAATGTGTACTTGCCAGGTTTGATAAATGCAATGGATGCATGGTTGACCCTATGTTGAAGGGTCAAAGTGACATCCAAAGATAGATGATGGCCATATAGGTATGGCTTAATATGCTTAAGCAACAATTAAAAGAAAAATTAGGAAAGGATTTCTTTGATAAGGGTCTATTGACCAAGAAAGGTTTGAAGCATGAAAGGAAGTTGGAATTGGGCTTTTTACTTCCTTGGATAATGTAGTAAATTACCTAGTTGTATTTTTGAATCTTAAATGATTTTATAGCAGTTGGGCAGGACTAATTCTTGTTGGTTGTTTCCATGAAAGAGGGCGACATAAGTAAGATTATGTCTGAGAGACTGGTCATGTGGATGGTTGTAAGATCTCTTCAAAGAAGTAAGCTTGATCCCTGCTTGTCATTCAAAACCCTTGCTTCTGGTAGTTCTAGTAAATGTCATGGCTCTCGGCACTGGTATAAAACACATTTGATAAGGTATGAGTTGCAGCTTGACGGGTGGCTAAATAGACACACTTTTAGCACCCGTCTAATACATGATTGCTTACCATTTTTCATTGATCACTTCATTTTTTATACTTTCCTTATTCAGGTTTTCCTTACTTATAATTAAGGTATAAATCTTTATCCATAGCCATTTATATGTTATTCTTGCATTTTTTTTAAGGAAATTGCTACTTTCATGTACTAATACTGCTACACAGGAGTAATAAAATATTTGCAACTCCTCACAATGGCTTCAATACCCCTCTATTGCAACTCCAATACCACTTTTTGTTGTTGTGATTCCAAGCACAATACAACTGTTGCAAATCCAAGTGCACTATGTTATCACTCCAAGAGTCACCCCCATACTACAATGGGAGTAAGATTGGTAACATACAAATTGATTTTATTTTTAGTTTGAGATCAGGGCTCAGCAAGACTTTAGAGAAAGGACAAGACAACAGATATCACTGCAGATCAGTGATGGACCATTGGGCTATGGAATCATAGACAGTATGCTCATTGAAGGCATTTAATCTCCCTATCAAACAAAAGATTTATATAATGATGAAGAGAAGAATAAAAGAATAACATAAAGACGAATATTCACTAAGCAGAGATCCTCTCTGCAAAAAGAATTTAGATGTGTTTGAATAGTAAACAATGATAAATAGGCAAGCTTACAACAGATCCTCTATTGCATCGAGAATCTATCAATCAAATGCAGATTTTAATCCTTAAAAACACCAATACATTCAAACAAGATGAAGAATAGAACTTAGATGTGTCTAAACAGTAAACAATGATAAATAGGAAGGCTTACAACAGATCCTCTACTACATCGAGAATCTATCAATCAAAGGCAGATTTTAATCCTTAAAATCAACAATACGTTCAAACAAGATGAAGAATAGAATAGAGAACATAGAAGACAAATCTGATGAAACAACTCATATGAATCTTCAATAACATACAATTTACAGCTATATGCCCCTCTGGCTTAACAACTGAAATATACAGTCATTAACATTTAAAACAAAACATCCTCCAGTCTTGGGATGACCCCCCCCCTTTATTTTATCATTCATCAGATGTATTTATAATCAAAACATAAGACAAAAATGAATGACAAGTATTGTTGCTTGGGCACCTCTTCTCCAATGTCGTGTGTCTTCTCTTGTCTGTCATGTTCCTTCTGTCAAAAGGAAACTCTGGTCAGTATGGGTCTGTAGGAAAAACTGCCCTCTGTGGTACTTCGGGCTGACAGTTTTCTGTCTCATCGGCCAGACCCCCCATGCTTCCATTTAAGGTGGTAGTCGATTTTTCAACCACCGGTCCTTCTTTCATTAACTAATTTCTCCTTGGGATCAAGATGAGGCCTAACACCTAGTTTGTTGCCACGTGCTTCTCTTGGATTGGACCCTATATAAGCACGTGATTGTGGAAGTTGTCAAGGGAAATTTGTATCCACACCGCTCCGACCCTCGCAATCCACCACCAACTACCATGTACCTCTTTATCTATACTGTGGTTTCGATTGTGGGACCACTCTAATATTTTAGTGTTCGAGCATTTTATGTCCCCGCAATGAAGTGTGGTCGTCAATCTTGTCGCAATCTGCGATATGGGTAGCCTCGTTATTTTCGCACCCCTGCTAAAGTTTATCCATTCGCCAACTCCAAATTCCTTTTAACCATGTTTAGAGATGGCACCAAATTTGGCGTTTGGGAGCTTTGAATGCTGAGAAGGAATATCTCTCGGAGGACGATCTCCCAAATCTGATGTGGTGGCCTGACGTCATTGTGCTGACGTGTCATGGAAAGAAGGGTGACATGTGTCACGTGGAACTAGGTGAATGACGCAACCAAATGACCTAGAATGAGTGCCACATGTCAGGGCCATATGGAAGCAACTTGTCTCCTCGGATGAGCGTCACTAGTCCTAACATATGAGTGACAAGTGTATTCGACACTTCGACTTCAGTAGTTTTGGATTGTGGAGCATGAAAAAATCCTGGAGTGGTACGGGCCCAGAGTGACGTGGTGGCCTGACGCTATATGATATCACATATATTGATGGATGAGCGCCATGTGTTGAGTTAAAAAACACCCATGGAGTGGTAGGGCCAGAAGCGACGTGGCATCCTGACGTCACTTTGGTACTTCAGGACTTTGGATCTTCGAGACTTTAGGATGTTTGGATGGAAATCCCTTGAAGTAAATTTCTCCTCTCATTACTTCGGCGCTTCGGGCTTCGGGAGTTCGAGATGTAAAGCATGGAAATATTCCAAAGTAGTACAGGCCCAGTTGACGTGGCAGTTTCTCATCACTTCAGGACTTCGACACTTCAAAAGTTTTGGATTGTGAAGCATGAAGTTATCCCGGAGTAGTATGGGCCTGGTTGATGTGGCAGTCTCTCGTTACTTCGGGACTTCAGGACTTCAACACTTCGGGGCTTATGTTTGGTCGTTAATCCTTGCGCAATTTTGAAACTGGGAATGTACGAGAGTTGTTAATCTGAACTGCACATGGAATCTCTGCCGTTGAAAATTGAACCTGCCTGCTTGCTTGTATTTCAAGCCCAAAATGGACTGCTCTAAATGCTGCATTTTTCTCATAGTTTTTCCCTACGCATACAACATACTTGACCGGCCTAACTTTATTGAACAGAAGAGGAAAAACTTATAGGAAGGTATGCAGAAAAGAGAGAGACTCGATAAAGGTGTAGATCTAGGTCTTAACAATAACTACATATTACCTATGACAACTTTATGTGATAACATTTGGCTCCATAGAGGATGGCAGCTCTTTGTGAGCTGCCAAGAACAAGCAGCTTCAGTTTCTTACCTAGGGCTATTTCCACAAAATCTATATGCTTGAAAGCATCTCCGCTAATTATTGAAAAACCGAGAATATTCACAAACTGGAAATGAAAACTGCAAACCAAAATGCTCGAAAACTAAGATTTATTCACTCTACTCCTACTCTAATCAAGTATGTTGCTTCTTGATCAAGTAATATCATGTTTCCAATGAATCCATGCAAGTATCTGACTAACAACTTGAACTTTGCTTCCAACTTTATGCGAAGTCATAAACACATAGACTGCAGCATGTAAATCATAAACTTGGAAATCATACTTACAATTCAAAAATCTGGCTTTAAAGATGGCAACAATTGAAACTTCATCACTGCAAAACATATATATATAAGTGGCAACTGGATCTTGAAAATTGCACAAAACTTGTTGCTGCTCAATAACTGACAGAGAAACATGCATCATAGAGTTCTCATCTAATCCTTTTCGTTCTCCTTTACCATATGCATGTAACTCAGATCCATCACTTTCTTTTGTTCATGTATACACTTGCTCATTGACATCAGAATATTCAAAAGAGACATGTTGATCTTCATAAACATTTAAAACAACAAATACATCTGATATGATGCCAGATGTTTATTTGTCATTGCTATCATACTGGATATCATTCAACACCTCTTGATCTTCAAGGTAAATGCTTTCTTCTATAGCAAATGCTTCATCAAAAATATGATTTTTCGTGACTAGAAAAATC
>WSFP011439266.1:0-20773 GCA_009831015.1 Picea engelmannii
ATATTTTAAAAAGAATTGAAGAGTCTGTGTACCCATTTGTATTTAGAGATGAAGAAGTGTGTAGAGGCATCGTCAGGTATATTTGTTAATTTTCCGAGAATTAAAAAAGGCCCGTTAACCAGTTTCATGAAGGAATTTCTCTTTAATCTTTAGTATTTAAATTGCCGTGCTTTAGATTTGTTAAGCTTGAGAAATTTAAATTGCTCTCTTGCTTCTGTCTGTGTTTGTGGGTTTAATCAATTAAAGTAGTAAAGGTGAATTTAGGGCTTGATAGCTTGCAGTGCCCCTGCAATGTGTGAATTTGCTGAGCACCCTGAGGAGTGAAAGGGTCCGTCGAACCTTGAATTTAAAGCAAGGGTTAGAGCAACCTGCAATGTGTGAATTTGCTGAGCACCCTGAGGAGTGAAAGGGTCCGTCGAACCTTGAATTTAAAGCAAGGGTTAGAGCAACCTTGCTGGTCAGAATGCTGAGACTGCCACTGGGGTAGGGGCGTGTCTGAAAGCCACAGGGCAATGAAGTCCCCGTTGTCATCAGTTCGACTGCAATCGGTCAATCGAGATGGTTCTAAAGTTTAGACATTGCATTGCTGACAATAAAATTTCAAGAAGCGTGATGAAATTTAGTTCTGGTTTCAATTATGGCTTTATTGCATTTGAATTCACTCGATATAATAGTAATAAAGCATAATCAGGATCATTGAAACATGGCTAAGAGCCTCTTTGCAGCTGTTTAGATACAATTTAATTTTTACCATGTGATATTAGCATCCACAAAATAAGTTCTTGGTCTTTACGTTTCTCTATTTTGATGTTATGTTGTTTGAATTCAGATTTCCATCAGAGCAGGGTGCTATTTTACATCTAAAGTTTGGTATTTTTAGGGTTTTAACATTGAAGTATTTATACCAATGTGCAGGTTTTGTGGCTCCTATATTGGTTTTAATATCTCAAATCGGTTTTGTGCTTTCTCTATAATGTTATATTTGTAAATGTGGAAACACAAATATCATAAGTCAAGCATAGTCACACAGAATTAAAAAACACAGAGATTTACGTGGTTCACCCAAGATTTGAGCTACCTTTACCAAGCGAAGGCATCAGTTGTCTTATTATTCAGATCATGGAGATTACAATAGCTCACTCACACTCATCCGCGTTTACGGGCTTACATGAATTTATATACATTTACACAAGAGACTGATTATTAAATGCACTCCTATCCATATCCTAGCTTGGTCTTATTGGTTACAACCAACGTTGGATTATAGGATCTAAAAGCCTAATCTTGGAGTAATTCGTTGTTAGCAGATTCCAACAATCTCTACCTTGAAAACAATTAATCTGATACCTTGCTCCTTCTATTGTTCATCACCTTTTCTGCAAGCCAAGAGAAGCCAAACACCATCGTAGCTTCTCTAAAAGTATTGGTTTTGTGAACATGTCTGTGCAGTTCTCTTTTGTATGCACTTTCTCAAGAGAGACTCCCAAAATGGTACTTGATAGGTATATGTTTTGTTTTAGTGTGATAGGCCAGATTATTATGACCTATCTTACAAAATGGTACTTGATAGGTATATGTTTTGTTTTACTGTGATAGACCAGATTATTAGCCAAGTGAATAACACTTTGACTATCACAAAGTAACTTTAGTTTGTCCTGCATCCTTCCAAACTCACCAACAAACCTTTCAACCAAACTGCCTCTTTGCAAGCATGTGAAGCAACTACGTATTTTGCTTTGGTAGTGGATAAAGCAACAATGTTCTGTAGCTTTGACATTCAACTAATAGCTCCACTCGTAAGAGTAAAGACATACTTTGAAGTTGACCTTCTCTTGTCCAAATCACCTGCAAAATCATAATCAACATATCCACATACTAATTCACAACCACTATTATAAGTGATACAGTAATCACTTGTGCTTCTCAAATACCGAAGAACCCATTTCATTGCTCCTTAGTGCTGACAACCCTAATTGCATGTGAAATGTTTGGCCTTGTACTAACTATCGCATACATTAGACTTCCTACTGCACTAGCATATGGTATTCGAGACATATTTCTTTCTTCTTTTGTACTAGGACATAAACTTGAAGAAAACTTAAAATGGGAAGCCAAAGGCACTAAAACTGGTTTCACTTCGTTCATACCAAACCTCAAAAGTATCTTCTCAACATACTTCTGTTGTGACAACCAAAGCTTACCTTCCTCCTATCTCTGAGTATCTCCATGCCCAAAATCTGCTGTGCTGCTTCTAGATCTTTCATATCGAACATCCTAGCCATCTGAGCCTTAACTTGTTGATCTCAGTTATGCCTTTGCTTGCAAAAAACATATTGTCAATATACAATACTAAGATAATGAATATGCCATTATTCAATCTCTTAAAGTAGACACAATGATCATACTCACTCGTATAATTCTGGCTCACCATGAAAGAGTCAAATTTCTTGTACCATTGTCTGGGCGACTGCCTCAGACCATGCAATGATATCTTGAGCCTGTAAACAAATTTCTTGCTGCGATTCTGAACGAACCCTTCAGGTTGTTCCATGTAGATTTTCTCATCCAAATCTCCATGTAAGAAAACAGTCTTAACATCTAGCTACTCCAACTCTAGATCAAGTAAAGCAACCAATGCTAACACACTTTGAATTGAAACAATCTTAACAACTAGTGAAAAAATCTCATGAAAGTCAATACCTTCTTTTTGAGAATATCCTTTTGCAACCAACTTTGCTTTGTACCTTTCCACCTTATCATCAACACTCTTTTTCAGCTTGTAGACCCACTTGCAACCTACAGTTTTCTTGTCTCTTGGAAGTTCTATCAGGGCCCATGTGGCATTCCTCTCTAATGCCTTCATTTCATCCTTCATTGCTTCTTTTCATTTATCACTTTTAGAACCTTTCACAGCTTCATGATAGCACGAAGGTTCATCATCATTAGTACTTAAAGAAACCGACGAAACAAAATCATTATACCTCATTGGAGGATTTTTCACCCGTGTAGACCTCCTTAGGGAAGTTTGTGGCTCATCCACATTCTGTTGATTGTTATCATCAACGATGTCTTCCTCTGCAGAAAATTCTTCATGAACATCTTCAGAAACTTGTTCATGTTCACTTTCATCTGTATTTGAATTGGTTTCAAACTGAATCTGTTGATACTTAGGTATTTCCCGTTTCATTTGAACATCTATATCTGATTTGATGAGAGATGATTCATCAAATATTACATCTCTGTTAATGGTGATCTTGTGGGCAGTGGGATCCCATAACCTGTACCCCTTAATACCATCACCATATCCAACAAAGATAAGCCTTTTTTTATTTTGGATCTAATTTAGAAAGCTGATGTTTTAGAATTAGAGCATAGGCTTCACAACCAAAAACTTTAAGATTGGAATAATTACAAGGGTGGCCTTTCCATACCTCTTTAAGAATCTTGCACTCTATTGCTGTTGATGGTGATCGATTCACCAGATAACAAGCTGTAGTTATTGCTTCTGCCCACAGTTCCTGCTGCAAGTTTGCGTTACTTAGCATACTCTTTGCTCTTTGTAGAAGAAGTCTTGTTCTTGCGTTCAACAACTCCGTTTTGTTGAGGAGTATAGGGAGTGGTTTTATGCCTATCAA
This sequence comes from Picea engelmannii, assembly GCA_009831015.1. Lineage (NCBI taxonomy): Eukaryota > Viridiplantae > Streptophyta > Pinopsida > Pinales > Pinaceae > Picea > Picea engelmannii. The sequence continues at coordinate 3,636 of WSFP011439266.1, forward strand.
TCCCAAACTCCTTGCAATAGTTCTCAAATTCTATTGACGTAAATTCACCACCATTATCATTTCTTAAACATTTAATGGACCTACTCGTGCTTTTTTCCACTAAAGCTCTAAACTGCTTGAAAACAACAAATACATCAACCTTTCATTTCAACATATAGACCCAAACTTTTCTAGAGAAATCATCTATAAAAGTTACAAAATATGATAATCCTCCATATGAAATAGTAGGGGATGGTCTCCAAACATCAGAATGGATATAGTCAAGGATTTCTTCGTTGGTGTGTCTTCTGGTTTTAAATTTTTGCCTATTTTGTTTTCCATAAGTACAATGTTTGCAGAAATCTATCTTTAAAGACTTTAGACTAGGAAGTAACTTGCGATCAGATAATACCTTCAATCCTTGTTCGCTCATATGGCCCAACCGTTGATGCCATAGTCGAACAGAATCACTGTCGTTCTCACATACTACTGTCACATGATCTGACTCAGTTCTTCCTTCTAATAGAAACAAGTTACCAACCTTCTTTGCTTTCATAACCAGTGGGATTCCTTTATAGACTTTCATAACTCCACCTTGAACAATACTCTTATATCCTCCAGTGTCTAAGACTCCCAAAGAAATTAGGTTCCTCTGTAACATCCTCAGCCCTCCAAAGGCCAGACAATGCTACCAACATTTATGACTTTAGCCCTTTAAAGCTCTGATACCACACTGTAACATCCTCCGCGCTGTCAACCCACGTCAGGAGTAATGCTACTGTGGAGTAACACTTATATAACATGCATTTAAATAAATTCAATACATTAATACAAGGTAAGCACATAATTACTGCTAGCATACATAATCCATGGCATTAACAATAATTCGTATGCATAACAACATACATGATAACATATAAGCATCACAGGCACGCAAAACATAATATTAAGCACAAACTGATATTTATCTTTGAAACTAGATGTAATTCACCAACTGTGTGCAGACCTTCCACGAACCTCCTAGCCTTAAACCGCGTTGCTCATTACTCTCAGCACTAGGTCACCCCTGCGCTGGGACTAAGCTCTACCAGGTAGGGAATCCTAGGCTAGGCAAGGTCAACGAGAAGACACCTAGTTACAGAGGAAGGATTTTCTCCTAGGAGCCACTTATGCTCACTGCTCACAGACTCTCATTCTCCACATGTCTGTCCCACCTCATGAGTATACACCTTCACTGTCACCAAGACAGTTCTTCGACTGCTAACATCCCTTGCCTTGGGCTTCAGCAACAGACCGGACCAGAACTCTTAGAGTTTTGTAGCAGCTACACGATCCCTTTAAGGAGTTCTTACTTCTTCAACACACTCTCTCCCTTCGAGAGAGTCGCTCACAGGTTTGGCGACTTGTTCTTTTCAACCATAACCACCTCCCTCACCTAGAGAGAGTGTTGCACACTGGTCAGACAACCTGTTTCCTTCAACTCTTGTTCCAACGCAGTCGGCAACTACGAGGCTCAACACGAACATACACTGGCAAGCAAGCCACTTGCAGTCAAGCACTGCACGACCACAACAGTCCACAGGAAACACAGACACAGGCTTTCCCACACTGGTGACAGACAGACGCTACAACATAACAAGGCTCGACAAATATGGGACGCTTCGGTTTTCTTAACCAACAACATAGGACGACTTCTTGGCCTTGGTTTTGGGACTGTGTAAGGGTGCACAGAGATCTCACGCACATGCTTGAGCTGTCCAGGTAAGGGATCTAAAAACAAACACCAGACATAGGTCGATCATGGACACTCACGAGTTCAGACGGAGGATGGCGAATGGAAGGTCGAACTCGGGACTCAGGTGATGGATGGAGGAATGCAGAACCCCCAACACGACTTATTCCTCTGGTTTTAACTGCATGTGCCCAGGTCGACACCTGTCTCCATGGACTGCATGCTTCCCATTTTGCACACGTTTCCCCTTCCAGGAACTTATGATAAAATATATACATTTTCACATTACTTTGGAATAATAAAAAATTATTATTCCCAAGGGCTTAAGCCCTCAAACTTAGCCCCTCTTTCCAACTTTTTTGCTCCCTCTCCTTTACCCAGGCTTTGTGGAAGCTTAGTCCCCCATCACTCATTCATCATGGTTGGTCCACATGCAGAGATGTTTATCTTTTATTAATAATGTGCATAATTACATGTACAAAATCAGGCTCTTGGCCTTTAACACTTAGGCTCTCCGGCCTAAGAAACACATAAAGCCTATCAACTTATCAATACTCGGCTCACCAGCCTACAAAACATGATTACAACATGGCTCGTCCTTTGGGATATTACAATCCCCTCCCCTTATTTTTGCGCTGTCCTCAGTGCAACTTTCACACAACATCCGTAGGATTTTCAAAATCTTAAAAAAGATACGGGTATTCTGCCCGCATAGCATCCTCATGCACACCTTCTTGCTCCACCTGAATCACATTCCAATCGATAACATGATTAGCATTAGGTATATATTTCTTAAGCAATGAAACATAAAACACATTATGTACAGTGATGGATGCAGGTAATGCAAACATATATGCAATTGGCCCAATTCTTTCTAGGATTTCAAATGACCCACAAAATCTTGCTGCCAATTTGGCACAGTTTCCCAGCCTCAGGGAACTTCTGTTAGCTTTCACTTTCAAGAAAACATGGTCACACTCCCTGTGGGTTCTGTTTTTATCAACATAACTTTTTTGCCTGCCTTGGACAACTTTCAAATTCTGCTTAATTTTTAGTATTTGCTCTTCCATTTCCTTGAACAACTCTGGCCCAACTACTGCTTTGTCAGCTGGATTATCCCAGCTTACTGGAGTATTGCACTTTTTGCCATAAAGCGCTTCAAATGGGCTCATCTTCAACGATGCTTGATACCCATTGTTGTAGGAGAATTCTACTAAGTGCAGGTAGTCTTCCCATTTCGATGGTTTGTCCATCACATACATTCTCAGTGTGTCTTCTATCACTCTATTCACCCTCTCTGTCTGCCCCTTTGACTCAAGATGATAGGTTGTATTGAAGTTCATATTTGTTTCGAACCCTTTGAACAACCCTTTCCAGAAATTCGAGATAAATTTCGGGTCTCTGTCAAACACAATTGTCTTGAGAATTTCATGCAATCGTGCCACTTCTTTCATAAAAATATCAACAACATCTGTTGCCTTATGAGTGGTCTTTAACATAATGAAATGGGCAGCTTTTGTAAGCTTGTCCACCACTGCCATAATGGAATCATGCTGCTTGCCTGTTCTGGGCAATCCCGCGATGAAATCCATTGTCACCACTTTCCACTTCCACTCAAGAATGGGTAAAGGTTGCAACAACCCTGCTGGGTGTCTGTGCTCAGCTTTAACCTTTTGACATTCCATACATCTGGCGATGTATTTTGCAATCTTTTTCTTCATACCTAGCCAAAAGTAATAGCTCTTGATTCCTGCCACAATTTTCTGATATCCAGGGTGCCCAACATAAGGCACATTATGTATTTCTCTCAGAATCACAAGTTTCAAACCCTGGACATTAGGTACATAAACTCCGTTCTTGTACGTAATTATTCCATCAACCCCTAGTTTATAAATCTCTACTTTCTGTGGCATCTTACCTTGCTGTAGCTTTGCTATCAAATCTCAGTACTGCAAATCTGTATTTGCAGCCTCCAAAATTCTGCCCTTTATATCAGTTTGGTACATGCTAATGGCTGTAGCATGTAAGTTGTGCACCTTTCTGTTGAGTGCATCAACCACCTTGTTTTCTTTCCCTTTGATATGCTTGATATCAAAGTCATATTCACATAGAAACTCCAACCACCTACTCTGCGTAGCGTTTAGGGTGGGTTGGTCAAACAAGTATTTCAGAGCATTGTGGTTTGTTCTCAATTCAAATCTCCTCCCCATGAGGTAATGTCTCAATTTCCTCAGAGCATGAACGATGACATCATGAATTGTGTAGTTCTTTTCATGATCTTTCAACTTTATGGATTCATAACAAATTACGAATCCATTATGATTGAGGACTCCTCCCAGTCCTTCTTTGCATGCATCGATGCATACCATGAAATCTTCATTTGGGTCTGCAATCCTCAGGATTGGAGCACTGGTTAACAATTGCTTCAATTGTTGGAAGCTTCTCTCACAATCCTCTGTCCACAGAAACTTATTCTCATTCCTTTGCAAAGAAGTGATAGGGTGAGCTATTCTCAAGAATCCTGCGATAAACCTTCTGTAATAGCCTGCTAGACCCATAAAGGATCTAACTTCCGCCACATTCCTTGGCGTTGTCCATTCTTTGATGGCCTCAACCTTCTCAGGATCCACAACGATCATTTCTTCTGAAATAATATGCCCCAAGTAATGGATCTGTTCTTGATAAAATGAGCATTTGCTCAATTTGGCATACCGCTGGTGCTCTCTTAGCACTTGTAGCACCATCCTCAGGTGTTGTTCATGCTCTTCCTCTGACTTGGAATACACTAGAATGTCATCCAGGAAGACTATTGTTAGAATATAATAGATGTGCTCGTTTTACCATTGACAATATCACTATTGTCACCCAACCATAGGCCGAAGCCACCCTCCGAGCACCTTAACTTTGACAGAGAATCACTCCGGAAGCAAACCCTAGGCTAGATAGCCAAGCAAAGGGTAGCGCATCTTTCCCCAAGGATAGCGCACCAACAAGAGTTGATCAGATAGTCCAAACCCTAACAAAGAGATAGTCCAAGCCAAACGTGATCTGCTAGCTGCAACAACTATAATGGCAGCTCTCCTCCAAACCTGTGCACAAAACTGGGCACTGTAGTGCGCAAAGTGCTGCTCTGCAATTTTGAGATTGCCTGTTAAAATGAAGACTGGCCTCTTGTATTTATAGTAATTCTGGCTAACTGCCTGGGCCGACTTCTTATTCTGGGTACTGTCTGTTCAGTATATATTATTTCTTCTGGTCGATTTCTTCTCTTGGAGGCTAATAACTTAATACAAGTTATCTTCTTGAGTCGACAAGTCTTCTAGGGTTATTAACCAACTCATTAGGGTTTCTTCTTGCTTCCCGAAATATTATATTTTCGTCAGGTTTACACGTGGAGGTAAATACCATCTGTAGCTACCATAATATCAACAACTGTGACAAACTTGTCTAGATAGTCCCTGAATACACCATTCATCAAGCACATAAAAACAATAGGTGCGTTCGACAGTCCAAACGTCACCATTGTGAACTCGTAATGACCATACCTTGTTCTAAAGACAGTCTTGCTGATGTCTTCATCCTTTATTCTTTTCTGGTGATATCCCGATCTGAGATCTATCTTCGAAAATATCCTATCACCTTTCAACTGATCGAAAAGATCATCGATCCTCAACAGAGGATACTTGTTCTTGACAGTTACTTTGTTCAATTGCCGAAAATCGATGCACAACCTCAACATTCCATCCTTCTTCTTCATGAATAGAATTGGGGCACCCCAAGGCGACATGCTTGGGCGAATGTACCCCTTCCTCAGAAGCTCTTCAAGCTGCAACTGAAGTTCTTTCAGCTCTGGTGTGCTCATTCTATAAGGAGCTTTCGACATTGGAGTTGCTCCAGGCATCAAATTTACAGAGAAATCGATATCTCTCTTCGGAGGTAGTCTGGGTAGCTCTTGAAATACATCTTCAAACTCTTTTAGCACCGCATGTTCTCCAATCTTTGAGACCTCATCCTTAGATGCTTCCTCCATATGGGATGCAAACAAGTGACAACCTTTCCTGTAGCATTTTTTCAGCTGTAATGCTGAAATTCCTCTGACAACTACAGCTCTGGGACTTCCTTGGAATGTTTTTCGATTCCCCTCCTCATCCAGACAAATAAATGCCTTGTTACAACAGTTCAGGAGGGCATGGTGTTGGTCCAAATAGTTCATCCCAATTAAACAGTCATAAGAGCCAAAAGGCAGAATATTCAATTCAACCTTCGTGCTCAATCCTTACATGTCCACAGGACAGGACTAAACCAACTCAATGACTTTCCTCTTGGTTCATGTAGCCAACTGCACTAACCAAGACTTTCATATTTGCTTCTTGATAAATTCAAACTTTCCACCACTCTAGGTTCTATATAACTATGGCTAGCCCCTAAATCAATTAAAACAGTGAGTGGTCGATTGTTAATCATACCTTCCACTTCAATTATGTGCGATTGAAATTCAACTTGCTTGTTGTCCAGGGCTGCGTAGATCCTTGGCATTCTACTGTCCATGTCCTCCGCTGTTTCAACTTGCTGAACATTGTGGATGACTCTCGCTTTAACATTTTTGTGGGGGCAATCTCTGTACGTACGGTTTCCTTTACAACCCCAACACTCCATAGGTGTATGCCTTGGCAATTGTCCACCCACTTTAGCCTTTCTGGGCTCTCTAAAAGATGGTTGTCCCTGAGGATTGTTTCTGAAAAAGGGAGGCTTGTTTCTCTTCTGCCTTTGTTCTTTCTTGAACTTCTTTTTGTCTTCCCAAGCCTTCTGAAAGGTAGGATTTTCTCTCTGTTGTTCATATAAACATTTCGCTCTTCTTATCGTTTCTTCCATAGACTTAGGGTCATCATACTAAATCTTGTCACCAATAGAAGGTGGTAATCCACTTAGATCCCTTTGAATCTTGACAGTCTCCTCTTGATGAACGGAACATACTTCAACAGTTCCAAAAATCTTCGCTCATATTCATCAATGGTCATGCTGCTCAGTTTGAGTTCAAAGAACTCTTTCATCTTTCTGTCATAATATCTTTTAGTCAAATATTTCTTCTCGAAATACCTCTTGAATTCATTCCAAGTGATATCTTTCTCTCTAATGTGTTGCACTTGCACCAGTTGATCCCACCACATGGATGTTTTTCCTTTTAGTTGATACATCACAATTCTTCCTTCGACATGAGAGGAATAATTCTGCAATTGAAAGTGCTTCCTCATGCCTAGCAACCATGTTTCAACATCTTCTTCCTTCTGGTGTTCTCCATCAAATGTGGGAGGCTTAATCTTAATCATTTCTCCTTTTAGTTCATCCACTTCAGACCTCCTATGCTTTTTGGTAGGAGATGAGCTTGAACTAGCGCGTGTTTCTTTACTGAAATGATTTGAGGAGCGACGACGATATCCGCTAACACTCCTCGATCTTCTTTTCCTCTCAGGGGTCCTGCAACTCCCTGTTTTGCTTGTGTCACTCTCCTTTTCCAATTTCTTTTCGATCCTATCCACGTTCCGCAAAAACTTCAAGTTGAATTCACCCTGTTTATTTTGAGTTTTCTTGAACCTTCTAGTATCAGCTCGACGAGCCTGGACATCCTTATGTAATATTTCAATGATTTTCATCATATGCCCTTCCTTATCCACCTCTTTTCCGTGCCCATTGGAGTTCGATCCTTCGACTCCCAAGTTGACATCCATTCCTTTTTTTTCATTCTCTGAACTGGAGACAATTTACGCCTCTTCCATTTCTTTGCACTCGGCGACAACTCTGACCGGTTCTAGCCCTCGTCAACTTCTGCAATCACAACATGTAGAGAACCAGAATTTGTCAGGCCATCTTTCCTTAACAAATTCCACACATTCAAAACCAACTCGATTTTAAGAAAACATTTTGACTTCATGAATCTTTTGAGCTTTGCTCAGCTCTGTAACTTTCGGGCGATAGCCCCCTCTTTCTTAGTCCCCAACCCATGCGATCACAGGTTGTGACCAAACACTAGACCACTATCTATAGAGTTATGGTTATCGAACTCGCGACATTGGGTGGATCAATGGTCCACGTCTACACAACATCCAACGGTTGGAACCCACTGTGGTCCTTCCGTCATCGAAGTTTCGAACCTTCGGGACTTCGAGGTTTCGGGACTTCGGACCTCGGGAGTTCCCACACTTGTTTTCTCCAAATCTTTCGACATCTGAAATTTCGATTTAGTTTATCCCCTTTGGGCCCACGTAACATAGTTGTTTCCAACAACCATGGTGACACGTGGCACACTTGGAGGGTCCACGTCGCCTTCGGTGACGTCATCGAGTCCTACCACGTTCACTTTTATTTTAGGGAGTTTGGGTTTCGAGAGTTTGTGTGTCAGCACATCTCGCTTTTCCCGATAGCCGAAATCGTGAAATTGCGATTTACTTTCCGCTTGATCCAACGGTCAAGTTTTCTTCCTCCGATCTACGGTGTAGATCGTTTCGGGACTTCGGAGTTTTGAGCATCGGGAGTTTGTGCATCAACACATCTTTCTTTTCCCGATAACCGAAATTGCGATTTGCTCCTTCGCTTGATCCTACAGTCAAGATCTTTCCTTGCATTCTACGGTGTAGATCTTTTCGAGACTTTGGAGTTTTGGGCATCGGGAGTTCGTGCATCAACACATCTTGCTTTTCCCGATAGCCAAAATCGCGATCTGCTCCTTCGCTTGATCCTATGGTCAAGCTCTTTCCTTGCAATCTACGGTGTAGATATTTTTGGGACTTAGGAGTTTTGGGCATCGAGAGTTCGTGCCTCAACACATCTCGCTTTTCCCGATAGTCGAATCTCCGAAAGGTTTCCAGGATAACTCTCTTGCACCTTCTCCAGATCTGACGGTCGTGAGGGATCTCCTTTCCTCCCGATCAGATCCAACGGCTCTAACACTTCGTGCGTTGATCTCTCTCTCTCTTTGTGGCCAAATACCACCCCAACTGCAGTTTTGTAACACGACCAAGCAACCCCTTGGCACTCAGAAATAATCTAAGGTTCGAAATTAGTCCCTCCAGACACAATTTTTACCTGAAACCTCGGGTCCAATGGCCCTTTATATGGCCCATTCAGACTCAGCGTTGAAAACCTTGGCTCTGATACCCAAATGTAACATCCCTAGCCCTCCAAAGGCTGGGCAATGCTACCAACACTTATGACTTTAGCCCTTTAAATCTCTGATACCATACTGTAATATCCTCCGAGCTGTCAACCCACGTCAGGAGTAATGCTATTGTGGAATAACACTTATATAATATGCGTTTAAATAAATTCAATACATTAACACAGAGTAAGCACATAATTACTACTAGCATACATAATCCATGGCATTAACAATAATTCATATGCACAACAACATACATGATAACATATAAGCATCACATGCATGCAAAACATAATATTAAGCACAACCTGATACTTATCTTTGAAACTAGATGTAATTCACCAACTGCGTCCAGACCTTCCACGAACCTTCCAGCCTTAGACCGCACTGCTCATCACTCTTAGCAGTAGGTCACCCCCGAGCTAGGATTAAGCTCCACCAGGTAGGGAATCCAAGGTTAGGCAAGGTCAACGGGAAGACACCTAGTTACAGAGGAAGGATTTTCTCCTAGGAGCCACTTATGCCCACTGCTCACGAACTCTGATTCTCCACATGCCTGTCCCAACCCAGGAGTATACACCTTCACTGTCACCAAGACAGTCCTTCGGATGCTAACCTCTCTTGCCTTGGGATTCAACAACAGATCGAACTAGAAGTCTCAGAGTTCTGTAGCAGCTACAAGACTCCTTCCAAGAGTTCTTACTTCCTCAACACACTCTCACTTGGAGAGAGTCGCTCACAGGTCTGACGACATGTTCTTTTCAACCGCAACCACCTCCCTCACCTGGAGAGAGTGTTGCACACCGGTCAGACAACTTGTTTCCTTCAACTTGGGTTCCAACGCAGTTGGGCAACTATGAGGCTCAACACGAACATACACTGGCCAATAAGCCACCCGCAATCAAGCACCGTGTGGCCACAACAGTCCATGGGAAACACATACATGGGCTTTCCCAAACTGGTGATAGACAGACGCTACGACATAACTAGGCTCGGAAAATATGGGACGCTTCGGTTTTCTCAACCAACAACACAGGACGACTTCTTGGTTCTAGTTTCGGGACTGCGTAAGGGTTCACAAAGATCTCACACACATAATTGAACTGTCCAGGTAAGGGATCTGAAAACAAACACCAGACAGAGGTCGATCATGGACACCCACAAGTTCAGACGAAGGATGGTGAATGGAAGGTTGAACCCTGGACTTAGGTGATGGATGGAGGAATGCAGAACCCCCAACACAATTTATTCCTCTGGTTTTAACTGTATGCACCTAGGTCAACATCCGTCTCCCTGGGGCTGCATGCTTCCCATTTTGTAGATGTTCCCCCTTCCAGGAACTTAGGATAAAATATATACATTTTCATAGTACTTTGGAATAATAATAAATTATTATTCCCAAGGGCTTAAGAACCCAAGCTTAGCCCCTTTTTCCAACCTTTCAACCCCCTCTCCCTTACCCAGTCTTTGTGGAAGCTTAGTCCCCCATCACTCATTCATCGTGGTCGGTCCACACGCATAGATGTATCTTTTATTAATAATGTGCATAATTACATGTACAAAATCAGGCTCCTGGCCTTTAACACTTAGGGTCTCCGGCCTAATAAACACATAAGCCTATCATCTTATCAATACTCGGTTCACCAACCTACAAAATATGATTACAACAGGGCTCGTCCTTTGGGATATTACATCTTCCTAAGCTCAGGTACATGTCTCACATAAGTTAGTATTTTAACAGTTCCATCAAACATCTTAATTCAAATGCTACCAATTCACACAACTTTACACGATATATCATTTCCCATGTAAACTATTCCATTATCTATAGACTAGTAAGTACCAAACCAGTGTCTATGAAGACACATGTGATTTGGAGCACCAGAATCTAATAACCACTGTTGATCATGACGTGAACCAATACTAATTGATAAAACTTTATCAGTCATACCTGAACCTGTTGTTGAACCTGTTTTAGTTGCGTTCATTTTCTTCATTTCTTTTGGAGGGTCGTCTTTGGAGGCTTCTTGTCGCTTCTAACAATCATTCTTCAGGTGTCTCGATTTACCACAAAACCACCACTTAAGCTTGCTCTTTTTTCCCTTTGACTTTGACCGAGAGAAATCCTTCTGACCCTATCCTCTTTCTTTAGGTTTGCCTTTGACCATCATCGCCTAAGATCTAGAGGTTTCTGAATTGGTTTTCTTCATTGTTTCCTCAAATAGTAGTGCTCCAACAATAACATCAAACTCAATACTTTCTATTGCGTTGAAACTAATAGAGGTAACAAAGTGATCCCATGATGCGGGCAAAGAACACAATAATGTAATTGCCTTGTCTTCAGAATCGAATTTTACTCCCATGCTAGTCAACTGAACTAAGAGAGTATTAAAAGTATTTAAATGATCAACTATTTTCGTACCTTCTTTCATGCACAAACTGTACAATTGTCTTTTTAGGAAGATCTTTTTCGTCAAGGATTTCATCATATACAGGCTTTCCAGCTTCATCCATAAACCGACTATTTTCTTCTCCGCAACAATATTGAAAAAAACATCATCGGCCAAACACAGGCGTATGGCACTTAGTGCTCTCGCATCGATCTCATCCCAGTCTTCATCTGTTATGGTCTTGGGTTGTTTTGCTTTTCACAAAAGCGTCTTCACCACGCCTTGTTTCAAAATTCCAAAACCACTGTTTATAATAACCAATCCCTTTAAAAAAGTGGAGGAATAATGGTATAAACCTCAAAAAGTTTAATAAAAAAAATATTTAATAAATAACCTTTTTACTAACTTAAATAAAAATCACCCTTTTAAGCATCCACCCCGAGGCTTAAAAAAAAATCATTTTTAATTCCTCCACCTTTTATGCATACAATATTTGTATTGCCTTTCATTATCATAGATCTGGATCACTTTCATCTAATCTCATTTCTATGTTTAATGATTCACTTTCATCTAATCCCATTTCTATGTTTACTGCTTCAACACGCAACTGTCACAATTCAAGCAGGAAAGGATGACCAACCTAAATTTAGCAGGGAACATTCAAATTAAATATGATGATTTATAGTAACGGGGCATGCATGAACTGGATTCCTGGAAGATGATTCGTTGAAGTTTCAAAACCATGCAAAACCATCCAAAACCATGCAAATGTTTTCTTGAAGGGAGATCGACTCTCTCCACAAACAAAATAGACGACGTTGTTTTGGAAATTCACAAATTTCGTAAGTCTAAGACTTATCAACGCTCACCCCTCCAGCAGGAACCCCAACACTGATGCAAAAAATCAGTGCTCCTCCTATCAAGTGACCCACGCGGATCGCATTGTTGCACACTCCTCTTCTGATGGCCTCACGGATATCCAAACGCAACTCTGATACCACTTGTTATATTTGTAAATGCGGAAACACAAATATCCTAAGCCAAGCATAGTCACACAGAATTAAAAAACATAGAGATTTATGTGGTTCACCCAAGATTTGGGCTACGTCCACCAAGCAAAGGCATCGATTGTCTTATTATTCAGATCATGAAGATTACAACAACTCACTCACTCATGTGCCTCTACAGACTTACATGAATTTATATACATTTACACAAGAAAATGATTATTAAATGCACTCCTATCCATATCCTAACTTGGTCTTATTGGTTACAACCAACCTTGGATTATAGGATCTAAAATCCAACATTCCAACATATAAAACCTATTCCAACATATAAAACCTATTCTTGTTAAATCACAAAACTAATCAGTTCCAGAGTGCGGTTAGAGTGATGGGAAGCAATGATTTCCTAGGGTTCAAGTTGGAGTTGGGTAATGAAAGGTGCAATCCTTGTTTGTTATTTATTTGAAAACAGTTGTGGGCTACATTTCCACATTTAAGTTTAAGTGCGCCAAAGATTGTCCATGTACAAGTTGATTTCGGAGTCACAGACTAACAATGATGTACTACGTTTAAAGTTAATCTTCCATGTAAAGTTTGTCCAATAACCACGAATCTGCGCATTAAAATGGGAATATGGTTGCTTAAAAAAATAGAGTAATATTAAAATAAAAGTTAATCTCCGTTAGATGTAAAGTGAAAGTTATTGCCAAAATAAGATTGTCGATGCCCCACAGAAAATCATGTGACCAGTCACTAAGTATTAAATGGAAATATGCAGGGCTATTAAATGGAAACATGGTGGCTAGAAAAATGACAGTATTAAAATCTGGCTCCTGAATTCTTTGTTTTAGACTTTTGGTCACTGTGAAAAACAGATTAATATTCTACATATTCAAATTTGTCTTTTCGATTGTATGATTTAAATTTCGATGCTTTCAAATGTTGTTGGAATTTATATGTTTTTAGTCCAATGGCATATCCAAACCATGTCCCGTTTCATTTCGTTGTGCAGTGATTTTCAAGGATGATTTAGTGAACTTTAAGGATAATTTTAGGGGTTAAATTAGATTTTTTATTCTAAAAATGATTAGTCCAAATTTTATAGTATAAAATTATTTACAAAAATAATGTCAAACATTTTATAGTTGACATATGAAAAATTAGTAAAATTCCCCAAAATTTTTACATTTTAAAATAAGTTCCCATCCTTAAAATCATCCTGATGAGTTTTATGGTACAATAAGTTTTATGATAAATTGATTGGTTATAAGTTTAAACATTTTAATTTTTGGATTTTTTAACAATTATTATTATTATTTGATTATATGATGATGATGATGATTAACGTTCACTAAGACCTAATTGGTCTATCGGACCTTAAGAGGGTAAGTGATTACTTGTGATTTTTTAGAATGTTGTTTCTGTGCTCGAAAAGCATTAAGAGAAGCTTTCCAAGATCTCCATGTTTATAAATAAATTCAATTTTTTGAAAATTTTCACTTATATTTAAAATATATTGAAAAATATCACTTATATGTGTTGTAAATTTGTAAATTTTGAGTATTGAAATTTTAAATTAATTTTAATAAATTTATTCAAAACATCCCATTTACTTTTGTTTATTATGGATGATGTTTGTAACTCCATCCGTTATGAATATGGAACTGTTTCACCATGGTATTGATAAGGGAGCATAGTATTGATTTGAACATCAAATCGTCCATTCGTATATTCATTTTGGTCATTTATATATGTAATTGATTTCTTTTTCATTATAAAATGTATAATAAATAATTATTGTATGAGGTTTAATATCTTGGATTTTTCTCACACCATCCACTAAGTTCTATTAGTGTGAAATATTGTATCGGGTTAAGTTTTAATAAAGTGTGAAATATGGTATCAGGTTTAACGAATAATTATTCGTACGAGGTTTAATATTTTGGATTTTTTTACCATTTATTAAGTTTTACTAAAGTTTGTATCAAGTTCAATAAATTTTAAAAATATTTAAGTAGGTAAGTATTTGGATTAGCGTGAATTATTTTATGAGATTTAATAAATTTTAGAAATATTTAAGTAGGTAGGTATTTAGATTTTGAAGGATAGAACATTTCATTTTGGATTATTGAAATTTTAAGTAATTTTAATGAATTTATGTGAAACACTTTATGATAATGTTATTAAAAAAATGATTTTTTTTTTTGGTAGTTTTGTGATTAGTAATAATAATTTAATTTAAAGTCATGGCTTAGTTGGGTGACAAATTAATGTATGAGTATCTTATATTTATGACACTAAGGACCCCTTTTGTGTAGTGATTTGATTTGATTGAGTTGTACATAACCTAACTCTTCCTCTTCCATCGTTAAACCATCTTTGCTTCAAAGCTAAAACTAGCCAAAAGGTACTTCTTCTTCGAATAAGATCTTTGTCAAAACAATAAAGTTTCAAAAATATTTTACATATGAATAGAGTCATATTTTGAGAAGGATTTTAGCTTATAAATAGAGCAAAATTAAAAAATACAATGTGAAATTTGTCTAGTTATGCTTAAGTTTTGTATCCACAAGAGCTCGAGTGCCATCTTGAACATCTGGTTGGTGCTGTGGCTGCTCCACTTCACAGGATGCATGTGAGCCTACTGAGGGTATGGTTTGTTCATGAATTGTGGTTCGATGACCTTGCTTAGCTCCTTCTGATGCATTTGATCTGAGTGTTGATTGACTCTCCTAAGCACAATTGACATTTCTTTATCTCATCTTTCCAACCTTGCCTGCATTGCTTGTCAGAGCTGTGATTGAGATTCACGCAAGTCTGTAATTTCCCGTTGCTGGTGTTCGACTTTGGATTTGAGTGCTTCAATTTCGCAAGTGCTGCAGTTGTAAACCATTTGACCTTTGCGCCACATCCTTAGAAAGTTGTTTTCCTATAAATTGGTGTGCATACACTGCAAGAAATGTAGGCTGTGCCAATCCTGGAGGAGCTTGGGAATTACTGTGCGAACACCGTGGGTAATAGTACTAACGAACTCCGTCCATATGCAACCCATCAAATAATGCGTCGTAAATTTGCCAACCTCCACGCCTCATGTGGTTTTCAACGCCAACTCCTGTAATGATGACCGCAATTGCTAGTTCAGATCCTCTGGTATTGTTTATATGACTTGCATGAACAATTTTCTCATTATAACGTCAGGTGGGAGGCCAGTTCCACATTCAGAAATTTGCTTCAAGGGATGAATTTTATATGCACATGTGAGAGTGAGCAATCTCATCTGCCATGTGATGCGTGTGACTCTTGGAGGTGGCGCAATGTGTAATCATAACGTTGATGATGTGTCTGTGTGGTCGAATGAATGATATGAGGTACTAGGGAGAGTCACATCGCTCCCCCCCCCTGGATTTTTATAACCTCTTGTGCCTAAGTCTGGCTTTTTATTTACCCCATTTGTCAACTTGACTGCTTCTACTTTGCTATGAATTTTTTTTTTCCACAACCCCTTCTTCCATATCGTTAAGGCAAATAGCACATGGTGGTTACCTCATTGTCCCTTAAGTCCCCTTGATGCGAAGATTTGGATTTCTTGGTCAATTGGTTTACCTCTTGATTTAGCTGTCGTAGTATGTGAAATACTCCACTTGACGATTTTTTTTCCCTCAAGTTTTATTCTTTGGTATATGCCTTGTATATTGAGTTGGGACTTATGACTAATGCCTCTAAGTCCTTTTATCACCATTATGAGTCTCCTACCACTATAATGCTCTGAAATTTATCTCTAGGTATTAATGTCAAGCCTTTAATTATCACCAAAATCTTTGCATGATTGTTTGATTTGTGGTCTAAACCCCATGAGTAGTTATGTACCTTTTGTCCTCCAGGGTCATACCCGCCCACAGTTGTTTCCCCAAGATTCCCTTCCAATGCTCCGTCAAAGAATAAGATGAATTTTGCTTGCTGTTGCTTCCAATGCACAAATTCCTAGTTTGTGAATCTTAACTGCCAATGAGATCTGCTTACTGATGCTGGAGGGGGAGGGGAGATTTGAAAGTATATGGGGCTGAGAATGCTATTGACCCAATATTTTTTTGCCTAATCCAAATGATCATAACTTCATAGATTCCCATCGTTAGCACACATCACATCAGAGAGTGGACTCTTGATTATAGGAGGCTTTTGCCTTGAAAATTTTCTTTGTTTGTCACCAACCAAATTTCCTAGCATATAAATTTGGGAATTTCTTTCCAAATTCGGGTGAAAAGAGGTTTATGGTTGAAGCTGCTAGCATATCTATGCTTCCATTGGAGAAACATTTCATGCCAATTATTGGGTGATAAATGCCGATGAACAAGAATTTTGTACAATTGTGCCCAAACTTACGTAGAAAACTCACAACAAATTTTCCAACTTGACGAGAACCTACCAGAGTTCTCGTTTTTTTGTAGGTTGTATTTAGTGGCCCGTTTGAAAAAGTGGCACTACCGATAACACCATTTTTTTGTTTGGTGTGTCTAAAACTACGACTTACTTGAAATCACAACCTTGACGACCAACACCGATCGACATCATTGCGGGAAATTGACCATCGAATCTAAAACCGATGCTAGTAAAAATTAGGACTTAATTGGGATCGTGGCCTTGACCATTGATACCATCTAAAAAAAACTAAAATGAAAATTTGTTTATTAATTAAATATTTATTTGTTTTATAATTTACATTAAATATTAAAAAAATACACACTTTGTAAACAATTTTTTTTGAATAAAAGTGAAAAAGAACACATTTAAAAAAAATTAATCAACTAAATTCTAATTAAAAATTAAAAAAAGAGAGCATAAAACTTAAAAAAAACACAAGGGGGGGAGGGGGGGGGGGG
>ML868556.1:19059-32330 GCA_009831015.1 Picea engelmannii
ATATGACTCAAATATAATTAAAGGATACACCCTGTCAATACATGCAAAGAGTCATTCACATTTATAACATACTCCAAATATAGATGATTTGAATAGTAAATGCTTTGAAGTAAAATAATCCAATCAAATAGATGAAAGTAAAGCCCAGTGCAAGAAAAGTAAACATGATGTTTTGAATATGTCGTGTTTATTTTATCTTGAGTATTTTATTATTTGTGGAAGAACAATATATTAGTCTGGGATAAAAGTGAAGTGGGGATTAAATTCAGGATACCCACTCTTTGTGTGCAAAAGTGTTTATGTGGCCTATCTTACCTGCTAATTTTGGGTTCTTATAGACTTGCCGACCGGGTGTGTCGTAGGTCCAACAGGGATAGAACCTAGATCTCAAAGTTCCCCCCTGACTTAATACACTCCACCCAGGGTAGAGGTATTAGACATTAACACAATAAGATAGATTTTCCTAATTAAAACTAGCATCCGTCAACTACTCCCTTTCTGTTCCCCAATGGCCACTCTGCGTAGTCACAATGGGAAGAGCATACTAGGGTTTATAGCCAACTGGTTTATTCCCAATATATAACAAAAATGAAACTATTCTAGCAATTAGTGTTCTAGATGGATGATACATGCAAGGTGGATCTAAGCTAGAACTTAAAAAAACAACTACTCTAAATTGTGGTTTATTTTATTAGTAAGTTTGGTGATATGAGTTCTTTTTATCTTTTTTAGGAGTTAGAAAAACTTAAGCAAAAATCTGAAAGTAATCACATCAACATCATGAATGTTGAACCTTGATAATAACTTGCTACCTGCAATAGAATGATGGAGGAGAAATAAAAAAGAGTAGGAGAAGAAAACATTCAAATATTCAACATAGCATATGCCATAATATACTAGTTTACAACACATGCATTTTTTTTTAAAACAAAACAAGAAAGAAAAATGGGCTTAAGAGCCTACCTCTTTAGCTCTCCAATGGTGGTTGAATATGACTATGGTATCCTTCAATCTCCCTCCAATCTCTCACAAATGGTAGCCTTCAAAGTTCAATGACAATCTCCCTAACAAACTCTCCAATCTCTCTTCCAAACTCTCCAATCTCCCTATGGGAGCCTTCAATATTCCTTCTAAGCTCTTCAATCCCTTCCAAGCTCTTCAAACTCCCTTTAATCTCCTCAAGAACTAGCAAGCTGCAAGAACACTCTCAAAGTCAAAACCATCTTAGCAAAGATGAGTGAAGTGAATGAAATGAGAAATAGAAGTAGAGAAAAAGGAGTGAATGCATGTTTAAACTACTTACCCAACCCTAGGCTACCTTTCCCTTCCTTCATTTCTCTTAAAAAAACAAAAAAACTCCCTAAGGCTTCCTCACGCGCGCGGGCCCTGGTGAGCGTTTCTAATGTAGGGAGCGCAAATTTTCCCTAGGGAACGTGCTCCTGAAAAACACTCTCGTTCGAAGTGTGATTTTGGAACGAGATCGAGAGGGGGAGGGGCGCTCCTCCACAACATAGATTAAACCACAATTAGACCAGTGCTTAAAGATTCCACTTATTCCAATATACACAAAAGAAAGATAAGTTTACAAGAATAAAACAAATTAAGAACTATCTACACAATGAATTAAAAATAACTTTATACAATTACTTTAAAACAATGAATAAATAAAGAATGCTTATAACTATATCAATATAAATATTTCCACATGAAAATAACTTGCATAGAAATGATTGGAATGTAAATACTTGAAAATAAATTGCAAGAAAAATTTAAATGTTGTGCAAGTGTTTAGGTTGCTTTTAGTTAATTTTAAGTTTCTCTTTAGTTTAATGGTTTAGATGTGAAGGTTGCAAGCCTAAGCTATGTGACTATCCCAAGTCCTTATCCCTTAGCTAAGAGGAAATGCTAGGTGCTCAACAAGATACCAACAAGGTTCTCCCTAGCTCCCCTGGTCAAGTCCAAAGTGCTTGGGCGCTCAACAAGGAGGACACTTAGTGCTGTGAAACTGTTTCCAACTTCAACCCTTTCTAGCCTACACAAGTCACCTCATTTTAGTGGCCAAACAATAATAGAAATAGGTGCCTAATTAAATTGTCCACTCAATCCTTTTCCCTTTCTTATTACCCAAGATCCACAAAGTGGCAAGGGGAGGGAATACAGAGCAAAGGCGGGGTAAATTTTATTTACTTTGCAACAATTTTTTTTTTATACACTAGCCAACACGATATTGTAGGATGGCATAGCCACTCACCAGCAAGGTGTGGGCAAACAAAAATTAATTACTTAAAATAAATAACTTAAACAAATTAACCACACAACTTTGGCACAAGGTGGAGGATAAAGCCTTCCAATTTTGTGGCAAAGGTGGACAAAATTAACCAAAACTAAAATTAGAAAATTATTTCTAATCCTAGCAGGCATGATTTTGCAAGGATGGAAGAGCCAAGTACAATGCAAGGTGTGGACAAAAATTATTAAAATTATTTACAGATTTTAAACTTGGAAAGAAATAAAAAGTGCAATCCCAAGATATTTTCTTGGGCTTCTTACAATAGCTTTAGAAAGTGAGAGAGAGAGAAGGGCTTTACACCAAAACTTAGTGATATTCTCTTGAGCCTCTAGTTGCCTATTTTGGGTAGCACCTCCTCTTTTATTGGTGAAAAACCTGCATAAAACAACAAAAAAAACTTGCTGGAAAAACTAAAAATCACCAAAATATGTTAGTTTTATGTTAGCATATGTACACAAATTTTTACAGAAAAAATATAAACTTGAAAATTGGAAACTAAAAATCACCAAAATATGTTAGTTTTATGTTAGCATATGTACACAAATTTTTACAGAAAAAATATAAACTTGAAAATTGGAATTTTTAGCAAGATTATGATGATTATATGTTCAGAAAATAAACAAATAAAGGGTTGAAATTAAAACAGAAAATTAATTGAAGTAAAGTGAAGCCTTTGGAGTTCTTCCTCCAAGCTTTGGCAACCTGCAAATCTGTAAACCCTTACTACTCAATGAGGCAAGAAGGTGAGATCCTTTAAGATGTTTACAAAATACTTTGTAAACTTTAATAAAAACAAATCACATAAATCTATAGCAATACTACTACAGATTTATCCCTAGCAAAATACTTTGCTTAGGGTTCTTCAAGTAAAACAATGTGAAACAAGAACAACAAAACCTACAATGTTACCTCACCAAGAACAAATATCACACAAGAGTAGCCAATAGAACCAAACATACACCATGAAAGCACCAAAGAACACCAAGAGATCCTCTAAAGTTTCACTTTATTGCTCCAAGAAAGGTTACCAAATGGCGCCAAAATTACAAGAGAAAAATGGGAGAGGATGAGAGAAAGTGGAGAGATATTTTGGTATAATGGAGTTACTGTGAAAACTTGCTGTCAAAATGAGGAGAAGGAGCTTCCTTTAAAAGGGAAGAAAGAGGAGAGACCCCTCTTGGATGAGTTACAAGTGTCACCCATCCAAGAGAGAGAGAATAAGTCAAGGGGGGCACACTTTTAGGGTTTTGGAGTGAGTTAGGGTTTGAAGAGTGAGATGTGAGGGGGGAAAGCCCCTTTTGACTTGTCATGGGGGGTTTTTCTAATTGGATTTTTACTTTTCCAACTTAGGAAATACATTAGAAAACATTTTCTCACTTCTTTTTTTGACTTTAGACACTTTTATAATTTTTGGCTTTTTTACTTTAGCCAATTATTTGCTGACTTTTGACTAACTTGTACTCCTCATGGACAATGACCTAGAAAAACTTGTCCAATTGAGCTGAAACTTGGTCCAAGGGTGTAGGGGGTCATAAGCTATTTGATTTGAGTACTCAGACCCCTATATAAAATCCACAAGGAACAATTTTTTACATTTTTTGTCAAAAAGAATTAAAATTTCCAATTTATGGAAAATTTTAATTATTAAAAAATCCTATCAAAACCTAACGGAATTCCGCAAGACTTTAGGAGATGTCTAGCATGGTCATTTACAATATCTTTAGACCTTAGTCACACACTGGGCTCGATCATTAGAACGCCTTTCACCACTTTGGAGGATTATTGAGTGAGAAACTAGAGTAATTAAAATCGCTGAAAAACAAGATTAATTACCTGAGGAAAAAAAAACACTCGATGAAAGGACTTCCCCAATAATAAAGTCCTAGGCAACTAAATAAAACTTGACTCATGCTAACATATTACAAAATTATCTCACGTAGGGGAGTGGACATTCCGTGGACACATAAAGAAGTGTTTGGGGGCAAAATTGCCCTGTTGAGCCATAAGTCTTGAAACTTGTCGTACCACAAGGTACATATCTTCATGATACATGATGTTGACACCTAGTTGAAATAGGTGGTCAACATCTGGATCCACATGGGGATGTGTGATCGATCTTTGGGAGGGAGAGCATGTGAGAACCTTCAAATCTGCAAAACAAAGTTCTCACCAATAACCAACATAGGTACATGTGTGGAAAGAATAATAAATAAAGGAAATGACATTGACAATAACCGAATAAATGAAATTGCTATACAATGAACAATGTACATAAATGAAATAATGACTAAACTGAAAGAATCAAAGGAGAAAGGTTAGAGATACGTTACAGAGGGTGTCCCTTTGGACACCAAAGGGTGCCCCTTTAATCTATGCTGCTCCCCCGCAACATAGATTAAACCAAAATTAGACCAGTGCCTAAAGATTCCACTTATTCCAATATACGCAAAAGAAAGATAAGTTTACAAGAATAAAACAAATTAAGAACTATTTACACAATGAATAAAAAAATAACTTTATACAATTACTTTAAAACAATGAATGAATAAAGAATGCTGATAACTAAATCAATATAAATATTTACACATGAAAATAACTTGCATGGAAATGAATTGAATGTAAATACTTGAAAATAAATTGCAAGAAAAATGTAAATGTTGTGCAAGTGTTTAGGTTGCTTTTAATTAATTTTAAGTTTCTCTTTAGCTTAATGGTTTAGATGTGAAAGGTTGCAAGCCTAAGCTATGTGACTACCCCAAGTCCTTATCCCTTAGCCAAGAGGAAATGTTGGGTGCTCAACAAGAGAACAACAAGGTTCTCCCTAGCTCCACAGGTCAAGTCCAAAGTGCTTGGGTGCCCAACAAGGAGGACACTTAGTGTCGTGAAACCGTTTCCGGCTTCAACCCTTTCTAGCCTCCACAAGTCACCTTATTTTAGTGGTCAAACAATAATAGAAATAGGTGCCTAATTAAACTGTCCACTCAATCCTTTGCCCTTTCTTATTACCCAAGATCCACAAAGTGGCAAGGGGAGGGAATACGGGGCAAAGGTGGGGTAAATTTTATTTACTTTGCAACAAAATAATTTTTTATACACTAGCCAACACGATATTGCAGGATGGCATAACCACTCACATGCAAGGTGTGGGCAAACAAAAATTAATTACTTAAAATAAATAACTTAAACAAATTAACCACACAACTTTGGCACAAGGTAGAATACAAAGCCTTCCAATTTTGTGGCAAAGGTGGACAAAATTAACCAAAAATTAAATTAGAAAATTATTTTTATTCCTAGCCAACACGATTTTGCAAGGATGGAAGAGCCAAACACAATACAAGGTGTGGACACAAATTATTAAAATTATTTACAGATTTTAAACTTGGAAAGAAAGAGAAAGTGGAATGGGCTTCTTACAATAGCTTTAGAAAGTGAGAGAGAGAGAGAGGGGATTTACACCAAAGCTTAGTGATATTCTCTTGAGTCTCTAGTTGCCTATTTTGGGTAGCACCTCTTTTATTGGTGAAAAACCTGCATAAAACAACAAAGAAAACTTGCTGGAAAATGCTAAAAATCACCAAAATATGTTAGTTTTATGTTAGCATATGTACACAAATTTTTACAGAAAAAATATAAACTTGAAAATTGGAATTTTTAGCAAGATTATGATGATTATATGTTCAGAAAATAAACAAATAAATGGTTGAAATTAAAACAAAAAATTAATTGAAGCAAAATGAAGTCTTTGGAGTTCTTCCTCCAAGCTTTGGCAACCTGCAAATTTGTAAACCCTTACTACACAATGAGGCAAGAAAGTGAGATCCTTTAAGATGCCTACAAAATACTTTGTAAACTCTAATAAAAACAAATCACATAAATCTATAACAATACTACTACAGATTTATCCCTAACAAAATGCTTTTCTTAGGGTTCTTTAAGTAAAACAATGTGAAGCAAGAATAACAAAACCTACAATGTTACTTCACCAAGAACAAATATCACACAAGAGTAGCCAATAGAACCAAGTATACACCATGAAACCACCAAAGAACACTAAGAGATCCTCCAAAACTTCACTTTATTGCTCCAAGAAAGGTTACCAAATGGCGCCAAAATTACAAGAGAGAAATGGGAGAGAATGAGAGAAAGTGGAGAGATATTTTGGTATAATGGAGTTATTGTGAAAACTTCCTGTCAAAATGAGGAGAAGGGGCTTCCTTTAAAAGGAGGGAAAGAGGAGAGACCCCTCCTGGATGAGTTACAAGTGTCACCCATTCAAGAGAGAGAGAATAAGTCAAGGGGGGCACACTTTTAGGGTTTTGGAGTGAGTTAGGGTTTGAGGAGTGAGATGTGAGGGGGGAAAACCACTTTTGACTTGTCATGGAGGGTTCTTCTAAGTGGACTTTTACTTTTCCAACTTAGGAAATACATTAGAAAACATTTCCCCACTTCTTTTCTTGACTTAGACACTTTTACAATTTTTGGCTTTTTTACTTTAGCCAATTATTTGCTGACTTTTCACTGACTTGGACTCCTCATGGACAATGACCTAGAAAAACTTGTCCAATTGAGCTGAAACTTGGTCCAAGGGTGTAGTGGGGTCATAAGCCATTTGATTTGAGTACTCAGACCCCTATATAAAATCCACAAGGACCAAATTTTTACATTTTTCATAAAAAAGAATTAAAATTTTCAATTTATGGAAAATTTTAATTATTAAAAAATCCTATCAAAACCTAACGGAATTCCGCAAGACTAGGAGATGTCTAGCATGGTCATTTACAATATATTTAGACCTTAGTCACACACTGGGCTCGATCATTAGAACGCCTTTCACCACTTTGGAGGATTATTGAGTGAGAAACCAGAGTAATTAAAATCGCTGAAAAGCAAGATTAATTACCTGAGGAAAAAAACACTTGATGAAAGGACTTCCCTAATGATAAATTCCTAGGCAACTAAATAAAACTTGACTCATGCTAACATATTACAAAAGTATCCCACGTAGGGGAGTGGACATTCCGTGGACACATAAAGAAGTGTTTGGGGGAAAAATTGCCCTGCTGAGCCATAAGTCTTCAAACTTGTCGTACCACAAGGTACATATCTTCATGATACATGATTTTGACACCTAGTTGAAATAGGTGGTCAGCATCTGGATCCACATGGGAACGTGTGATCGATCTTTGGGAATGAGAGCATGTGAGAACCTCAGAATCTGCAAAACAAAGTTCTCACAAATAACCAACATAAGTACATGTGTGGAAAGAATAATAAATAAAGGAAATGACATTGGCAATAAACGAATAAATGAAATGACTATACAATGAATTATGTACATAAATGAAATAATGACTAAACTGAAAGAATCAAAGGAGAAAGGTTAGAGATACGTTACAAAGGGTGCCCCTTTGGACTCCAAATGGTTCATCATTTGAAAAATAGCTTGAGGGTTCACCATCCAAATGGATAAGATGGAAACAATTAGGACCGGCCATGTCATGGATGGAATAGGACTTCAAATGTCTGAAACATCCCTGCCTGGGATGACTCGTTGAAGATCCTTTTCCAAGCCTCATCAACTTGGAGTTTTTCTTGAGAATAGACCACCCAAGAAATATGCGTCTTTCTTTATTCCACCAAACTTTGAAGTTTGGCAAACCTTGTGAAATTTTGATAAATTTCTGCATATGACTGTCATGGTGGAAAGCCAACCACTGTTCGTAATGCTCTGGAATTTGTAAATTGAAGTTGCCTTCCGTTTTCCAATTATCTTGTATTAAGTCATTTGATGGTTGAGAGGTTGGAAATGGAATTGTCAAGGAAACTGCTTCACTGTTTTCATCAATGTTGTTGAGGATTTTCTTTGAAGAGATGGGCTCTTCGGGAGGTGGGTGGGGATTTGAATTATCTGGATATTCAACAACTTCCAACTCAGAGTCCTCCTGATCAATCAATGATTCATCCTCAATCTCTTCCAGAATTTCCAAACCAAATTCCTCTTCATGTTCCCTGTGAAATTCTAGCTCTATAAGATTTGAATATCTGATGTAATTACGTGCACTGGCAAGGTGAGCTTCGAAGATTTTTAACTGATTTAAATAGATGAATTTTGTGGCTTTAATAACCTCTGTTAATTTCTCGATGGGAGCTGCTGAAGCATCAGTCTTAACATTTGAATTAACTGTTTTTATATTTGGAGGTTCCGGGACTAAGTATATGCGGTCCTTGTAGTAGATGATGTCATCCACCACTTTGTACCTGTCATCCTGTATGCTGTGATCCATCAACTCACAAGCAAATTATTCTTTGAATACTCTACCAAGAGATGAGATTTCTAGTGAGCCGAAATCTCTACAAGTGAACATATCTCCGGTTTCTTAGAGAGAGCATCAACAACTGCATTTTTCTTCCCTTTCGCATACTCAATGTTGAAGTCATATGCCTGCAATTTGCTGACCCACTTATGTTGCCTCTCATTTAAGTGTTTCTTCCCCAGGAAGTGTCTCAAATGTTGCGGTTTGTCTTAACCACAAATTTGCCACCTACCAAGTACCGTCTAAATTTCACCAAGGCATGCAGGATGGCAAGCATTTCCTTGTTGTAGATGGAGTAGAGTCTCTCTGACTCTGTGGGTTTCCTGCTTTCATATGCTATCAGATGTCTGTTCTGCATCATAACTGCTCCTATGCCCTCACTCGATGCATCACACTCAAGCACAAAGGGTCGAGTGAAATTAGGAAGTGCTAAAACTGGGCAAGTGCTCATCACTTCCTTCATCCTGTCAAATGTCTTCTGGGCCTTTTCTGTCCATGCCCCTTTCTTCGTGAGATCTGTGAGTGGTGCAACTAATTGTGAAAATCCTTTCACAAACCGCCTGTAATAGCTCCATATCCTGAAGAATCCCCACAAATGTGTAAGGTTCTTGGGCGATGGCCAATCCAATATGGCCTGGATCTTCTCTCTATGTACTTGTGCACCCTGGGCACTGACAACATGACCCAAGTATAGGATCTCTATCATGCCGAACTCCGGATCCTTCTTGTCAAACCTCTCCATCAACTTTTGTGTGAAGTCTAGATAGGAGGTAATGCTGACATACCCCAGAGTGACAAATCCATGGTACCACCACTCTTGGGCCTCTCCATCTAAATGCTAGTGAATTTAATTGCTTCCACCTCAGTCATAGGGTTTAGTTGGAAATATGTGTCCAACTTCTGCAACCATGCTCTAGCCGTGCACTTGTTGGAACCATCAAATGAAGGAATGGATAACTTTCAAACCTTCTGCATGAGATCAATGTTCTATGGACCCCTGCTAAAATCCCTTGGTCTGTTCCTGTATTTGATGGTACAGTAGTCCTACAGTGACATGGTTGCTTGAAACCCCTCACCAAGGGCCTGATACTCCTTCCAGTAATCATTAAAGGTTTCACCATGTCCTTGCTTCCCTTGATTTCTTGTTTGTTGCAAATTAGGCATAAGAGGTCTAGGAATCACTCTACTGGTGGTCCTAGTGCCAATGTGTGCGGGAATGTTATTGTTGATGCCTTTTGCATGATTCCCATTGTTCCCATTGAAACCTCCTACACCATTGTTACCCCTATGGTTTTGGTTCCCATTGTGTCCATTAATGCCCCCCAAACCATTGTTGTCACCATGGTTTTGGTTCACTTGAGTGCTGTTAATTAATCGAGTCAGGAGTTGTGCCATCTGTTGCTTCCCACTAGCTAAAGCTTCTAGGATCTGTATGGCCTTGTCCTCATTACTATTGTCCTTGTTATCGCACAAGTTGTAGGTTGGACAAAGCCCAACCCAACCACCAAATGGCGACAACTTAGAGAACACCTACCCACTGTCACCTTAGGTAGGTATTCCCATCATTTTAGAGGTGGGAGAATCACCCCAAGGGGGGATTCCCGGTGACCCTGGGGAAAATAGATGGAAAGTGAAGAGATGAAGGAAGGTCCCCGTAAAGGTCAAGATAGAGATTATGAAAGGGCTTGAGAAAGAATCTAAGTGGTAGCCAAAAGTTGCCAAGAGATAAGAGCACCTACAAAGAATGATTGTACCTGTCTGAGACACAAAAATAGGTCGAATATATATGTATAATGTGAGGTGGACAAGAAAGTCAAGCTTTTTGTCCCTAATTGCAGCAATAAACAACAATGTATATCAGCAAGAAAGTAAGTATTAAACCTGTTAAACAGTTGCTAAAAGTCCAATAGAGAAGCTAGATAAACATTAGTAATACTCAAGAATGAAAGCACGAGACTTTACCAATGAAACAAGGCTGTAATAAAAGGAGTTTTCAGAGATATTTTGCAGCCTTATGGCTGTAACAAACAAGTTGTTACAACAGTAAAATCAACCGTCAAAACTTGCCAATAATCCACCCAAAAAGTGCGCTAGACTTAGGAGATTACTATGGCAAACTTTTAGCAACTTTTGATGGTTGAAAAACAAGTTATAAATAAAAGTGTGTTAGGGTTTCTGCAACCCTAATGGCCGAAGATGAAATTTTATTACAGCAACAAACACTACCCCTTAGAGGGGACGTCCTAGTGGCTAAGAGTTGCGCTAGGCACAAGGAACAAAATCCAAATTATAGAAAATTGAAATGGCCAAAAATTACGTTTCCCAATGCAACAATTTTATTTCTCCAATGCAAAATGTAAATGATTAGTGCCTTAACTATTGGGTTATGGAGTCAAAGAAAGAGTTAACTATACTACTTCCTTGGGGGTGTAAACCCTCTTACTCCCCAAGGCAAGCAAAGCTAACTAGGAAAGTGCTAGAAGGGTGTAAGTTTTTTTACTTCTCCTAGCACTTCCTTAAGTAACAAATTATTTCCAAGACAAATATTGATAAGCTTAGTGGGGTTGTATGCACTTATACTCCCCAAGAAGTTCAACTAGTTAACCTTGCAACGAAGAAAAAGAGACAATATCAAGATAAAACCCTTCAACTAGAGCAAGAATCAACAAGATAACCTTCCACTTTACCAAGAGTTATCCACCAATATGCAAGAGAAACACTCCACAAGAGGTAGCGCACCACTTCCTTCCACCAATAGCAAAGTAAACCATGACAAATGCAAAAGAGAAAGAAAATCCCCAACGGTAGCGAAAATTTCAGCCAAGTACTTTTCACAATGGGAGAGTTATGTTATCAAATGACATTCACATGATCTCTATTTATACAAATTATTTAAAACATAGTTTGTGCACTTAGTTAGGGTAAAACATAAGATAAGGGGTCAACAACCCTTATCTTACCCCTTAAACCAAATAATAATATTTAATTTACACTTTTACACATTAGAAACCCTAAAACAAGATGACGTCACCCCTTTAGGAAGACGTTTTGACACTTTCCAAGTCATTGGAGGAGAAAGTGGAGGTCGTTGGGGCTCCTAGAGCCTCCTCTTCATGCACCAAGGTCAATCCATGCCTCCTTCGGTCAAATCATGCCAAGTGTCAATGATCAATAACCCATCACCACCAACCCTAGCCCTAGGTGACGTCAAGCCCCAAAGTGACGTTTTTCCCCTCCTAGGCAATTCGTTTGGCATGTGAGGGCTAGGCTAGGTCCTCCAAGGTGTCTTCTAGGCCTCCAAAGGTAAGTCATCGTGATCCAACATGTGGGCCCTTGGCATCCAACTTGTGGGCTTCAAGCCCCATGGAAGCCTAGGCTGGGTTTGTTCCTCCAAAAATGTCCACCAAACAAGGTCCTGCAAAGCAAATGGGAACACCCTCCAAAGATCTCAAGTCAAAATATCATGGCAAGTGAAAACCACATCTAATAAACAAGGCACCTAAACATGTGCATCAAAATTACCTCGTCAAATTAAACAAGTGCTCAAAGACCCTATACAATTGACTAAGTTTAGGTATGGGAGGGGCGTCATAAAAGGTCTATTGGGTATGTTATCCCCATTTTGTGGGATAAATTAGGAGATTATGTCTCGAGGCCCTCAGGTTGCAGATATGGAGTGTCGAGAGACTACATGACTAGCAATATCCATTTGCACAGATGGAAACCCTTCTCACCACCATAGAGGTCGTAGACTTTCAGATGGCATCCACCACATTAGCTGGCTTCTGAGAGGCAATGAACCTTGCTCCATGAGGTATAAGTCAGGTATTATGGTAATTATCATTTCAATATTTGAGGCATTTGAGTATGTTGTATCTTAGACTGCTTTAGATTTCATGACATATGCTTGGACATTATGCCTTTTGCCCTGCCTCACCTTGGTGGTTGACATTGTGCCCTAGTAAGTGGTCTTCCTTGGGGGATGGGTTTGCTACTAGGAACTCCCTTGAAGAGTCATCGTACTGTTCTCGACCATACTTACCACTGTCCATCACTATTTCCCCCCATTTCCTTATCTCTTGGGATTTTAGGGTGTATTGACCCAAGAAGGGGTTGCCCCTCATTCTATGGGAAGAAGGGGCTAAAGGCCTAGAGGGATTGATGTTAGGTAAAAGATAAAATCCTATGTATGAACCTTCTAGATGCTTCGCCCAGGGATCACCCAAGAAAGCAATGAAACGATTATCTTTGAGAAAAGGGGGACCCATAAGAAATATGATTATGAATGCTTAAAAGGTTAGTTGGGGAATAAGAGGTCTCATCATGAGCCAACCTATCATGTCCATGAATATCTAGTGGTATGACATGACCATCATCTGGTCACCAAGCCAGGGTAATGGCTCTCAGTTCCATGGCTGAGAGAAACGGGGTCTCATCACGAGCCAACCTTCTCATTTCCGATAGGTATTTGTGGGTGACATTGTCATTATCTGGACACCATGCCAGGGCAGTGGCCTTCAACTTATCCTTAAATTTATGAAAGAAACAAAGAATGGCAAAATAATGGGCTTGGAAAAAAGTGCATTGCAAACGAAGGTACCACACACCCTCTACAAAGGCACCCATGAATGAGACACTACAACCCCTTGTATGTCATGAACCCC
>ML868557.1:6485-20772 GCA_009831015.1 Picea engelmannii
CTCGCTGTTTTCAAACAGTCAGAGAAGCAGACTGGGTTGTAGCCAATTCCTTCCTAGGGCTAGAAGGTCATGTAGTGGAGGCTTTGTGGGAGAAAATGCGAGTATACTGCGTTGGACCATTGCTCCCTTCGGCCTACCTCGACCTCTCAGAACCTCGCGACTCCGTTGTCGGGACCAGCTATCGGGTAGAGATGGACTGCACACAATTTCTGGACGACAAGCCCCCCAAATCGGTCATATACGTCGCCTTCAGCAGTGTACTACCTATGTCGACAAGCCAAATAGAGGAAATAGCTATGGGTATCAAGGAGAGCGATTATAGTTTTATCTGGGTGCTTCGACATCCAGGCAAAGAGTGCGCCGAAGTCTCATCCATGCTGCCAGACGGCTTTCTGAACGAAACAAAGCAACGAGGACTGGTTGTTCCATGGTGCTCACAGCTGAAAGTGCTTTCTCATCCATCCGTCGGCGGGTTTTTCAGTCACTGCGGATGGAACTCCACTTTAGAGAGCATCTCCGTCGGCCTTCCCATGCTGGGATTTCCCCTCGGGGCGGAGCAATTTGCCAACTGCAAGCTCATAGCCGATGATTGGAAGATTGGGCTGAGACTGAGGAGCGGCGATGATACTGATAAGGTTATTGGCAGGGACGAAATAGCGGAAAAGGTGAGGAGATTGATGGAAGGGGAGGAGATGAGAAGGGCGGCAGAGAGACTGAGAGATGTTGTAAAAATGGAAGTAAGGAAAGGAGGAACTTCTGACAGTAATTTGGAAAGAGTTGTGGACGAGTTAAAGACCAAACTCATCCAAAACAGCATCTGATCTTCATCTTCTTCTTCACTCTTTTTTTTTACGATGGAAATTAACTCGCTGGGAACCCACCCCGATACTTCCCCATATAGTGGATGATATGAGGGTGGAAAACAGCAGCCCGAGGGACTTGTAGCCAGGTTAAAACTTTTTGTATTCTAGACATTCCATTTCAACTTTAATGTTTTTGTATTCTAGACATTCCATTTCAACTTTTTGGAGTTTTTATAAGTATATTTTTTTTATAAATTTTTATTGAAATTTGGTCAAAAATGATTGGAGAATTATTGGAGCTTCAGATTTGAGTAATTGAGTTTGTATAATTAGAGTATTTCTAAGATTTTTAAGCATTCAAAAATGTAATTTAAACAACAAAAAATGGCCATTTCACCAATATTTGGCCTTATTCCCATGAAAAAATTCAAAAAGTCCAATGTTTAGACAACCCCTTTTACATTACTTAAATAAAAAATATATGGTGTAGTCTAAAATTTCTATGTTTTTTTACTTTTCTACAACTATTATTTAAATTTGAGAATTCAATTTTTTACAAAATCACAATTTTACATTGTTTAAATCATGTTTTTGAATTCATAAATAGATTCATCCGAGGGCACCCAAAATATGTAATCTCAACCATTGAAATCTGCAATTTTCTAAATTTCCGTCGGGATTCTTGACAAAACTAGTAGTCTAAGTTGGTGGGGTACTAAGTTGGGTAAGGTACAAGTATTTAGGTAAAGCCTTTAATGTTCGAGTAGTCTAAACACTAGACTTTTTGGAGTTTTTATGGACATATTTTTAGATCAATTTATGAAATCCGTCAAAAATTGTTGGAGCTTCAGATTTGAGTGATTTAATTTGTATAATTCTAGTACCTCAAGGGTTTTCCAAGGGTGTTGAATCCATTTATGTATTCAAAAATGTAATTTAAATTTACAATTTTCTAAATTTGAGAAGGATTCTCGACAAAACTAATTAAAAAAAGTGCCCCAAAAAAAATATAAACTAGAATGTTTAGACTAAGTCAAAGTATATTGTTATCCTAGGAATACATGTTGGGCTCATTGTTGCATGATGTATCATTAGCCACATGTTTGACCTTTTTTTTGCCATCAAATTGCAATTTTATAGTGCTCAAATCTTGTTTTTTCTACCAACTTTATTGTAAAAACTCTCATAAACCTTAATAAATGTCTATATTAAGATATTAATAAATATCCATATTAAAATTTTATATTTTTTTTAATTATGAAAATATTTTTAATATATTATTTAAATATTCCTTTGATTAAAAAAACATTCAAAATAACAAAGATTTTTATAATCATAAAAACATTTTTAAAATATTATTTATTTTTTGCATTTCAAGAAAAGATGTGATAGAAGACCACATAAGTGTTTCAAACATACAATTTCCCTTCAAAGCATAAATGAAAAAACATCACTTTCACTTGAATCACTTTACACTTTCTACCTCAAGCATGCTCATTCCAATTTGAAGCTACGTGACACTTGGCTGATGATCATTTCACTATGATCACATGATTCAATGGATTTGGAATTTAAATCACTTAGTGGTAAATAAATGTTTCTTTTATGAAGATGGATTAAATCAAGGAGTGGGCAATTAATTAATAATTTAA
Source organism: Picea engelmannii (assembly GCA_009831015.1). Taxonomy (NCBI): domain Eukaryota; kingdom Viridiplantae; phylum Streptophyta; class Pinopsida; order Pinales; family Pinaceae; genus Picea; species Picea engelmannii. The sequence continues at coordinate 8,941 of ML868557.1, forward strand.
TTTAATTTTTTATTTGCTTTTGTAAAATATTAGTGATTTTTTAAATGGTCTATTTTTAAGGTTTTTTTGGTTGGAAAATAAATCAAAGAGTTGGCAATTAATCATTGATATAGTTATTATTTTATTTTTTTGACTTTCATGAATATAGTGATTCTAAAATATTTAGTTTTAAATTAAAATTAGCAAATTCCATAATGATGTTTTTTCAAAATAATTTTATGATAATTTAAAAAAAAAAATCACTTTTATTTATTTTTTACAAAACAAAATCTAATTTAATATCATAAAAATATATATATTATAAAAATGGTTTTCACCAAAATCTATTTTATCTCATAAAAAAATTCAAAAAATCAAATGTTTAGACAACGCCTAGAAATATTACTTCTAAATTATAATTTGAAATCATTTGTCATCATACAACATTTTACCTTCACAAAGTTTATTATAGTAAGTATATGCATCTCAGATCTCATCTATATATGTTACTTCAATATTTTTCTTGCTTTTAATAGTGTCTTTCTATCAATCCGAATTAGCAGATAGAACGACCAACAAACTTCAAATCCATAATATTGCCTTTATAGCTCAGTGGTAGAGCGTCAGTCTTGTAAACTGAAGGTCTGCAGTTCGATCCTGCGTGGAGGCAATTATGCAATTTCCCTTATTGTTGTTTTATGCGACTTTTACTGTCTAAGTCTGACGAATCTTTCTCCTAATTTAGGAAGAAGTGATAAAATAATTTATAATTCATATACATAATAAGTGAAAAATATGTTATTAAAATTATTATTATTAATATTAAAGTTATAGTTTAAATTCATAAATTAAGTAGAAAAAGTGTGGGTTTTGTGCGACTTTTACTGTCCAAGTCAGACGAATCTTTCTCCTAATTTAGGAAGAAGTGATAAAATAATTTATAATTCATATACATAATAAGTGAAAAATATGTTATTAACATTATTATTATTAATATTAAATTTATAGTTTAAATTCATAAATTAAGTAGAAAAAGGGTGGGTTAATAGTACGAAATGTGATTATGATATAAAGATGCGTTAGAGTAACAAAATAATTTATAATTCATATACATAATAATTAAAAGTGAAAAATGTGTATAAAATATGATATTAAAATTATTATTAATAATATTAAAATAATTTATAATTCATATACATAATAATTAAAAGTGAAAAATGTGGATAAAATATGATATTAAAATTATTAATAATAATATTAAAGTGAAAAATAATGTGTTTAATATTTATATTAAAATTAAGTTTATTTTAAAATTATTATTAATAATATTAAAATAATTTATAATTGATATACATAATAAAAAAATGTGTATAAAATATGATATTAAAATTATTATTAATAATATTAAAGTAATTTATAATTCATATACATAATAATTAAAAGTGAAAAATGCGTATAAAATATGATATTAAAATTATTAATAATAATATTAAAGTGAAAAATAATGTGTTTAATATTTATATTAAAATTAAGTTTATTTTAAAATTGATAACTTTTCATATGAATAATTTTACTTCATAAATAAAATATTAAAAAAATTAAAAAAATATCATAATTAATTGATAAAAATATTCATATTTACTCAAAAATATGCAAAGTTCAAATATCTTCCTTCGTATTAAAATGTTGTACTTGTTGTTATTTTATATGATTGTTAGCATTATACCTAATACATATTTGTCACAAGATGGAGCCACCTTTCATCATCTATAACATGGATGATCAATACACTTTTTATAAATTAAATTAATATTATTAAAATTTTACATCTCAATTATTTTTAATTTTAAAATTAAAATAATATTTATTTAAAAAATTCTAACGACTACTTTCTTTCCTTCCTCACTTTACATACTGACATTTGAAAATAGTAATTATATGAGAGATTTATTTTGATATTTTTGAAAATAGTAAGCTCTGGTCTTGAAAATAGTAAGCTCTGGTTTTAGATTGAATTGATATTTTTGTCACCCCAGCATCATCATAAATAGGCCACGACGCCTCACACTGCTATTTCACTGTACCTTCCTTACTACTAGTTGTGTATTTGAAAGGAATGTATTACTATTACGGGCCTGGTTTTTGGGAGGTCAGTTTGTGGGTTTTTATAGAAGGGAATCACCCGCATGGTTGTAATGTGTTTCATATAACATATGTGCTCACGGACCAGTGCGGATCGTTCGGCTTAAAAAAAAAAAATAGTTAATTTGTTAAACCTTATCTCACTATTTTCTTTCTTAGAATTTATTCCGAAAATCCATGTTTAGCAAATTGCAATTTATAAAAAATACATAAATTTTGCAATTTATAAACAATGACATAAATTTTGCTTAGTTTAAATCATCTACGTTTTGGTTCTTTCGTGGGCATATTTTCTTGTTGATTTTGTCCAAAATCTGGTCATAAATTGTTAGAACTGTAGATTTAAGTGGTTGAGTCTCTATAATCCGAGCATCCAAGAAGTTTTTCAAGAGGGTGAATCCATTGATGCATTCAAAAATGCTATTTAGACAATAAATTTCCCTTTTCCCTTGAGTCTTGGGGTCTGCTTGATATCTTTTTATGTTGTATAAAACTATGCTTCCATGTTTTTCGTGGCCTTTTACTTCCATCATATTTAGTTTAAGAACTTAAAAGTTGTCTATCTAAAATAAAATAAAACAATAAATACAGAGAAATTGTACCTTCATTTGAGAATTTATATGTGATCTTCCAATTTGAAGATATTTAGGTTAGGAACTTAAAAGTTGTCTATCTAAAATAAAATAAAACATTAAATACACAGAAATTGTACCTTCATCTGAGAATTTATATGTGATCTTCCAATCTGAAGAGATGTGGAAGAAGGAAAAGAATCACATGGATTTGGATGATGTTGCATTATGGTTGAAGATTAAGAAATTCAATCAAAAGTGGTGGAAGGAGAAAGTAGGAAAACACCCATGTCACACATTCAATGGTGGTATAACGCTTTCATCCAAGGGAAATTTTAATTCCAGAGTAAAGTTTTTCAACTATGATGAGAAATGACATATTGCTAAATATTGTCCTAAGAAGAAACTAGACATTAGAAAAGGGCATGTTCAATAGTATGGTAAGGATCAATTCCACCAAGGTAATGTTGTTCATAGAGTTGATAAGTTGTCTAATCAAATAGAAAAATTATCATTATTATCTTCTCTTTATACTAATGCTTCTCACAAAGATGTGTGATATATTGACTCTCGTGCAAGAAGGCATCATGAACGCATATGTCTCCTAACAAAAAGATATGTGTAAATCTTAAGGAGAGTAGTTATGGACGAGAGATGAAAGGAATATGAATTGTTCATTTTCTAATGTCAAGTGGAGGTATACCATTGATAAATAATGTTTTGTATGTTCCTAGCTTAACGAAGAATTTGTTTTTAGTGAGTGTTATTTCTTATCGGAACATGAAGGTCAACTTCACCAAAGATAGTTGTACAATCCAAGATTGTAAATATGGAAGATCAAGGGTGATCTGCAAAGGCATTAGAGATGGTGGCTTGTATATATTGATTGTAGGTATCATTGATCAAAGAGAATTGTTGTATGATGATGTAACACTCCTAGAGTTGTGGCATATAATATTAGGTCACCTAAATCTTGACAGCATAAGGAAAGTTCAAAAAATGGTAAGAGGTATTCCATTGTTTACTGTGAGAAAATGAGGTATATGTGATGCATGTGTTATGGGAAAGAATCACATGAATATTTTCTTCTCAAATGATGAAAAACCTATTAGGAATCTTCTTGACCTTGTTCACTCTAATGTGTGTGTAACAATGAGTACTCATTCTATCACTGGCTTCTCCTATTTTTCTACTTGCATAGATGATGCTACTAGAAAATGTTTGATCCAGATTTTATGAGCAGAATGAAATGAATACAAAATATTATTAAAATATGCTTAACATAGAATAACGGGGATACAATAAAACTGGTTTTCTATTCAATAAGGAAATAAGATGAAACTGTAAAATGCAGCGAAAAACAAGCTTGTTGGAATGGTGGCAGTTCATCTCTGAGAAGAGATATGATGGTTGCACTCATTCGTAAGAAGATGAGTACAATGAGGCTCTGAAGGCCCTTTTACAATAAACATGAATGAAAAAAACCTAGACATCCAAAAACCTAACCCTAGGAGATGAAGCGCCAAAAGTCATGTGGGCCCCATTGAGGTAAGTTAGTACATCAACTTCCCCGGGTCATAACTTTTGCATACGATCTTCGTTTTAGTCGCACGATAGACCATTGGAAAGGTATATCCGAGGAATTCACATTTTGATGTCAGACTCTGACCTTGTCTACCATATGACTGTGGCGAGCTCTAAAAACACTGTTTAGGTCCTCAAAACGACCCTAAAAGTCAGGGACCCGAAAACAAGGAAAAAACTGCCAAACAGGAAAACTGCCGAAATTAACCAGTTGGAATAGGTGGGAGGCCTCCGAAATCCCATCTGGATCAATCCTCCCCCCTTAGGAAGAAATTGTCTCCATTCCGTTGATTTCCCCCATAAGATGAGGAAATTTCAGCTGAATTTGGCTCTGGGTGAACCACTTGCCTTGGTGCAGGAGCTACCCTGCTTTGACAACTCGATAAAGTTGGATCATTTGTTGTTGAGTTCCCTTGACCTGTGTTTCTACAATATGATCATTGGATGCATGTTGCATGCAGTTAGGGTTGAGCTATGTTGGTGTCAATTTTTCTACTACCTCTAAGGTGTCCAATAATGGTGGGAAATATGGTCGAAGGAGAGCCACGTTGAACATTGGGTGCATGCAAAGGAAAGGAGGAATGTTGAGCTCAAAAGCATTGTCACCCACAGTCTTGGTGATGGTGTAAGATCCGTAACAGAGTGGGCGAAGCTTTCAGTGGATCCCTGTAAGGCGTTCTTTTTGCAAGTGAAACCAGACTTTGTCGCCCAACTGAAACTTATGTGGCACCCAATGTTGATCATGGCGTTGCTTGTACTTGGAATTGGACTTTTGTAAAATATCCTGAACCTTTTGGTGAATGTGCTGGATCTGCTCAATGAACCAGGTGGATTTGTCAGCTTCAGTTGGAGCAAGGGAAGAGTTAGCCGAGGTGGTCACAAGGGGTAGTGCAACATCCATGGGACCCAATGGTTGGAATCCCAACCCCACCTGAAAGGGGATGTGGTTGGTGGAGCTATGTAGGGCTCGGTTGTAGCTATGTTGAACATATGGAAGACTCTCATCCCATGTACGGGGGTGCTTGGAATTTCATATGCACAAGATATGCACAATCATCCGATTGACGACCTCAGTTTGGCCATCTATCTAGGGGTGGAAAGCAGTGGATTTGGTAAGCTTGGTGTCTAGCAGTGACCATAGACTCGACCATAATGTGTTGAGGAACCGACTGTCCCGATCTGATATAATGGTTTGTGGGATTCCAAAATGTACCCATACTCATTCAAAGAAGAGTTTGGCAGTGGCCTCTGCCGTGATGCTCTTCTTACAAGCGACCAAACTCGCCATCTTGGAAAAGTGATCAACAACCACAAAAACACAATTATCTCCCCTCTTGGTGGACAGAAGGCCCGACATGCAGTCCATGGAGATGGATTCCCATGGCCTGTCAGGAGTAGGCAGAGAGGTGTACAAGCCTTGTTTCTTAGTGGTCGATTTGGAAACAACACAAGCAGTGCAAGACCTGATATACTTGTCCACATCCTGTCGAAGTTTCATCCAGTAGAAATGTTTTTGCAGTACTTCCATTGTCTTTTCGATGCCGAAGTGTCCTGCCACTCGACTGTAGTGGGCTTCCCAAATCAATTTCTCTCGCTCACTTGATGGAACACAAAGATGGCCTAGATGGCACACCAACCCATCCTGAAGATGGAAATTAGTGACAATTGAGTTTGTGCCCAACATTTGGTAGATGGTGGCGAGGTCAAGGTCTATCTCATAGAGGTGGGACCATCTGTAGTTCTTGTGGCCACAAGAGTCTAGCACCGTGGTGAGTGTCGCGACTGGAGGTTGGCCGAGGCAATCAATGAATCGATTGTTACTTATTGTTTTATACTTGATGTTGAGGTGGAATTGTTGCAAGTATGTGGACCACTTATGATGGCAGTCATTCTGCAATTTTCCTTGCATCTGCATGAACTCCAATGGCTTATGATCAATGTGGATGATTGTCTCCTTCCCAATAATGTAATGTCTCCACTGGCGGAAGGCTTGCACAATGGAGTACATCTCTTTGTTGTAAGTAGGGTAATTATGGAAAACATCGCATAGTGTCTCACTATGATAGGCCACGGGGTGGTTGTACTGAGTGAGAATGACACCCACAACATAGTCTGAAGCGTTTGTCTCAATCTCAAAGGGATGTTGCAGGTCTGGTAAAGAAATTATTGGGGTCGAGCACAAGCATTATTTCAAATCATCGAATGCTTGTTGTTGGGGCATGCCCCACACAAATTTTTCCTTACCACCACCCCTATTTACTTGGCTGAGAGCCCATGCAATATGGGAGAATCCCAACATGAAAATGTGATAGAAATTGGAAAGGCCCAAGAAGACTTGAAGCTTAGTGAATGTGGTTAGGGCTGGCCAGTAACAAATGACCTGGATCTTGGCTGGATCCACATGTACACCATGTTGATCAATGATGTATCCCAGGTAATGGACTATGTCCATGCCGAAGGAACATTTTTCAAAGTTGGCATATAGCTTGTGTTGTCGCAGGGTGTGCAGAACCTGCTGAATATGTTGCAAGTGTTCCGCCCAAGTCTTGTTGTAGATGAGGATGTCATCCAGATACACCACTAAAAAAGTATTGGTGAATGGTCATAGGATATCGTCCATCATCCTCATGAAATTTGTTGGAGCATTTGTCAAACCAAAGGGCATGACCATCCATTCAAAAAGACCTTCTTTTGAATTAAAGGTGGTATTCCATACATCTGTATGTTCTATTGGGACCTGGTGGTAGCTAGACTTCAGATCAATCTTACTAAAGTAATTGCCCCCCATGAGCTAATCAAGGAGGTCGTCTCTTCAGGGAATCAGGTACCGATTCCTGACTGTGATTTTATTCAGGGCCTGGTAATCAATGCAGAGTCGCCAAGTCTCATTTTTCTTCTGCACCAACATGATTGAGATCCCACGATGCAATGAACTAGGATGGATGTGCCCCTTGTGGAGAAGTTCTTGGATATGTCATTTGATCTCCTTGTTCTCTAATAGAGAGTGATGATAGACTGGCCCATTGGGCAGTGGTGGGTTGGGGGTTAGATCAATGGGATGTTGACCTGGAAGTGTAGAGTGTTTCACCTCTTTTGTCACCTAAATGAGAAAAATAAGGGTGCTTACAAGCCCAGTTGGGTCAGCTAGGCCAGACAATAGTAGAGGAAAGAGTTAGAAGTGTAAAGCACAAAAGATAAGAAAAGAATTAAACTAAGAACGATAAAAGGAATTAAACTATAGTGCATAAGGATATTAGAACAAAAAACAAACAAGACTCATGCCACCAATGGAAAGGATTATATTAATGGAAAGAAAACACCAAAGAGAAAGGGAGACTTTGGGTCCTCTCTTCCTCCAAGGGAGGGCTCTTGGACCCCCAAATATTGAGCTCTTCTTACAAGTGAGGAACTAAAATGAAATGGTGAAGAGAATCCAAAGCACATCCAATCTAGAGGTGATATGAATGGCTAAATGAAATGGTGTTAGCATGCTCTTGATGAGGAAAAAGGATCCTCCAAGAGAATATCAACAACATAACAATACAAATGAATTCCTTGAAAATGTAGTGCACCCATGGCCTCTTTTATAGCATAACTTTGAGGCATTATTCAACCAACTTTTAGTGTGAACAGGGGGGCATTTAGGGCATCCTTAGGTCTTTGACCAGCCACCCAGATGGATTTAGTCGAGATTTGGATGTCAAATTAACTTGGAAGCTGAACCAAAAGTGGGTGGGAGGCCAACCAATATCATAAATGCACTATTTTGAGGGATGCATGGTTTTTTGCATCCACAATCACGCATGGTGCACATGTGCACTTTTCTTGCATTTTTGAATGGCGCATGTGTGCGCGCTCCTTGTGTAGTCTTAGTGCATGCTGATTTTATTGTTGGTTGTATAGTTTTGGAGCTTTTGGAAATGCATTTTTGGTCATTTTTGGTCCATGTGTGAACTAATAGTTGTTTGAAGATGCTGGATTCCTGTAACCATTTGCGGACGAAATTTTAGTGATAACAGATGCCCCCTGATGGATGAGGTTAGGAGTATATGTATAGCCAAAATCCATCAATGTTTCTTCTACTGAGAGTACCTGTGTAAGAAAGAGCGTTGTGGGGAGTGTCAAGAGCGACCCATTGGAAAGAGAGGGGAACTTGTAGGACCCAAGCCTTTCCCAAGGTGTGGGAAAAAAATAAAACTGTGTACAAACGAGGCGGGCATGCCCCATGCTCATGTCATGTAACTCAAAAAGATGTAATACAGTAACTAAAGCTGTGTTGTGGACGTAGATCACTGCAGCGCCCTCCGGGGCAGTTTGATAATAACAAAGGATAATTCTGATGGTGAACAAAACTCTGAAAAAAGGGTAAGGAAACATGTGAGAAATGTCAATAATGTGCAGACATTGATAGTCTATCAAATTTCAGAGGTCTTCGGCTAAGATAAAACAACTACACTAGTCACAAAGTAAGACCCACCATAACATGAGATAGTGTTGAAGTCGAATGTTATGGGGGTCAACGACAGTAGAGAACAATGGTGGTTTTCCTTGTGCCGTCTAGGGATCCTCATTATAAAGGTAATGAGAGTCAAGATATTGTCACCCTTCTGGAAACCGTGCTGATGTTGATAGAAAGGGAGATGCGACTCCAAGAAGAAAAGAGCTTTCTGAAATCTAGTGGATGAGATCAGGAACTAATGAGCTATATGGATGAAGTCAAGATGCGGTGAGACTCAAGACTGCCCTTGGTTGGGGAGATATGCAAAGTGGCAACAACCATAAAACTGAATCTAGCACCAGGGGGACGACTAGACGAGGATGAGTTGTGCCAGAGGCGTGCCACAATGGACAAACACAGAGATCAAAAAGGTATATGGGCTATAAGATGCTCGAGCTTTTATGGATAGTGTCATTGATGTTAGGAAGTGAAAAATGCCCCAACCAAGGGTGACAAGGATTGCTTTGCCGGAAAAGGAAGGTCGCTAAAGGAGACAACAGAAAGCTATGAAAATGCGGAAAAATGGTTTGTACAATTATTAAAAGAATAAAAAATAAGTTGGGACAACTGTGCAGATACAGAAATGGGTGCCCCGGTGTAAGATGGCTTGGCCTGATGATGGCGCAAGTTGCTTGGTAAAACAAGTGGAGGGTTAGGGCCCCATAGGCGGGTTTCTGTATTAGGGAAATGTATGGAGGACAATATACAGAGGGGAAAAATGACGGTGGATGAAATGGATGGTTAATGATACTGCGGGGGTGCAGTCAGAATAGAACCATGATGAAGTGACCTGGGAGTCCATTTGGGGTAGGGTAGAAAAATGAGGAGAAGGAGTATGTGGTTGATTCTCGAAAAATGCATAAGACTTACGAGACTCCCATCTCTAAAGGGTAAAAGCATCATGAGTGTCGAAATGCCAAGGGGGACTATGAATGGGACAACTCATGTGGGGAAGAGTGCTACTGGGTGACAGTACCAAAATGCAGTGGAGGTGACGGTACTATAGAGCCAGATATATGGACCCTAGAACTAAATGTCAAAGGGTGTTACTGGAGATGCAAATGATATTCAGAGGGAATGACTGCATGCCAGTATCAATGATATACCTGAAAGGGTAGTGCAGATGGAGGATGACCAAGTACTTGCACATATGAAAACCAAATACCTGACGTGAACAATATCTGAAGATAAAGAACATTTAACAGTTATTCAACAAGATGTGAATGTGAGCATGCGTACCTGAGTGTGAGTATCATAAAAAAAAAATGTTCCCCGAGGGCTGAGAGTGGAAAGTGTCCTGGGGAATATGATTGTGTAGGTGGTGGGATTCTGGTCCCGTGGCTGAAGACGGATCGAAAAATGGACGTTCAGAGCTCCTAGAATTGAGTCTGGAATTTTGGCAAAATGGACTATATATAGCAGTAGGGCCCACAATGCCACCTCATTTGTACCTTTTGTCGTAGTGAGTGGACGGGTGATTTGAGAGGATATTTGGAGATTCTGGGCGATCGAGGTAGCCGTTCCAGGATTCGCGAGTTTCAGGTTAGTCGTCATATCCTCCTGCATAGGACTTAGGGTTTTGTTTTTTGGGCAGGGTTGTTTTTAGTGAGTGTGGGCCCCTTAGTGCGTGGGTGATCAAAGGATACCCACACATGTGTGCGCAGATGTATCTTTGACAACCACACACAAGGGCTCTCAAGTGAGGATGGAGGGTTGCAAGTCATGAAGTCTATGCCCCATTTGCAAAAGGGGCTAGTAGTAATGATTGGGTGTAGGAGACAAGGTGGTGCTCGTGTTTTGTTGGCATAAAGCTGACATTTGTCACATCGCTTCACAACGTGGATGCAATCGTGAAAAAATGTAGGCCAAAAGTAACCAGCGCGAATGATTTTCTGAGTGGTGGATATCCCTGAGAGGTGGCCCCTCGTATGCACCGTTGTGGAATTCGTTCAAGACTCGATCAGCCTCATCGATATTCAAGCATCGACGAAGTACAGTGTCGACCCCTCACCGATATAAGATGTCACCAATAAGGAGGTAGCAGGGAGCTTGGTGATGAATACGTTGACGATCGTCTTGGGAGAGATGGGTTTCAAATTTCTGGGTTCGAAGGTAGACGAGAAGATCGTTGTACCAAGGATGATCTGAGGGGATGTAAAAGAGATGTTCGTCGGGGAAATCAGTATTGATGGGGGTACTGGTAGTAGCGGAGGGAAAATCCGTGATGAGTTCGGCAAGGATGAGGGATTTCTTGCTCTTGGGTGTGGAAAATTCAAGGCCGTACTCCTGAAGGATGATGATCCATCGGGAAAAATTTTCGTTAATTTGTCGACGACTAAGCAAGTATTGCATGGGGTTGGAATCTGCAACAACTTTGGTAGTTCGAATTTGATTGTAATGGCGCAATTTCTGGACGGCGAGGAAAACTGCAAGGGCTAGTTTCTCTTCGTGACTGTATTTAAAGGGTGTCCCTAAAATATTTTTACTAATGTAGTAAATGACATGCTCACGGTCATCATCCCCTATTTGGACAAGAACTCATGCTCCTAAGACGGTTGAGGCCAATATGTAGAGGATATAGTCGTGGTTATAGTCGGGTGGACTAATTACCGGGGCATTGGAGAGGGCCGTTTTGAGATCATCAAAAGTATTATGGGCATGTTCATCCCAGTGGAATGGGATGTCGTGGCATAGTAAGCGAAGGAATCCATGTGCACGAGTGGCATAATTTGGGACAAAGCGTCGTAAAAAATTAGCTTTGCCTTGTAGGCTCTGCAGTTGGTGTAAATTCCTAGGAGGGGGATTTTTTGTGATGGCTTGGACTTTGAGGGGGTCCACGGTGATACCATGTTGGGAAATGATGAACCCAAGGAGGTGTCCAACAGTGACGCAAAACACATACTTGAGGGGGTTCAAGCAGATGTTGTATTGACGACACTTGTGGAAGATGATTCGTAAATCAGTGAGATGTTGAGTGTGTTTCTTGGATCGAGTTGTGAGGTCATCCAAGTATGCCAGGATGATATGAGCTAGATCATGAAAGATGTATGTCATGGC